>JAMKCH010004438.1:0-52508 GCA_023653785.1 Ophioderma brevispina | reverse complement strand
TACTGTATCGTTTATTATTGGAGGAGGTACCGCAGACCGCAATGTATCAAACTCACGTTTATACTGTCCGCACTAGGTAACTCGCATAATTACAGGTCGCCAGAACTCCTTAGTTTTTCCCGCCGAGGATCATTTTCATGAGGCCCATATAATAACTCAAAAGTAAAACAATCTGTGAATTTTTTAAAGAAAGCTGATTCAACTGATTTTGGTAGGTAAAGGTGTCACATAAAATAACAAAACCAGTGAGTTATCATAGGGGTGGGTCCAATTGGTTTTTTGCGGGAGTCAAAGAAGGTCAATAACCGGGATCAAATTTTTAAATTGATCCATCATGTTGAAAGTACACACGCAATTATAGTTTATCATAAGGATTCCAAAAGGTATAGTTGTACTATCTGCTGGCCGAAATTTTTGGAGTTGTCGGCCTAAAAACAGCAAAAAATCAATAAAACGGGCATTTCAGTTAATACAAGGGGTCCAAATTTTAAAATGACTCTACTCTCGATTTGATAGAAAATGGTAGCCAATTTGGATGGGAGCTCAGATGATTTAAATAAGGAATCGTTTTGACTGTCTCAATGCTTAGTTCCCAATGTTGGGGGCACCAAGGTCACATCCCTTGCATTCAATGGGGCGTGACCTTGTTTCCCTCACTACTTAGGTACGTAGCATTTAAGAACTCAAAACTATTCCCTTAATTTTAATCCCGTATGAGCTCCACATCATTTGCAACCATGTTTTGTCCAAATCGAGTAATTTTTAAATTTGACCCCTACTGTCAAACTGAAAATAGCCCTTTTATTGATGTTTTGGTGTTTTTAGCCTATAGAATGGATCAATTTAAAAATTTAACCCTGTTATTTGCCCTTTGACTCCCGAAACAACCAATTTCCCACCTACGTAACTCACCTTTTTGCCGTATCGAAACCACTATCTCGATATCTGCATTGGAAGTCTATGGTCTTTCATTGAGTTTAACTAGATTTTTAAAATTACAGCAAAGTTCCATTAAATGTTTTTCTCTTGTGGTGAAAAAGATCTACTTACTACTATTAATTTTGGAGTTGTTAAGTGTTGGGTGTGTAATATGCGATGCATTTCAGGAAATCGAACAAAATCATCGGCAGTTTAAATGGCATAAAAGCACTTCTTTGAATTTAGTCTCTGCCACGACTTGGCTGGAAATAGGGAGCTTGGTTATATTGTTGCAGGGATAGTAAATGAGAGTAATACATAGAAGTTAAGTAAGAAATCGATCAGGAAAGTAGAGTTACAATACGTGAGAAGGCAAAATTTATTGGAAGGATGCTGTTACTTAAGGTCAATTTTAGTGAAGGAGTCCGTTTTAGGGTTTAAGTTTTTAAAGATAGGTTGCTATGATTTTAGTCTCTGACCACATTTGGTTAAATTGTTTGCAGGGATAGATAAAGGGTAACAAATAGGAGAGTTACAGGTACGAAAAACAATCTGGACATGTAGAGTTACAAACGGTGGCAGAGTATATGGAAAGGTCAGAGCAATTATGGAAGGGTTGCCTTTTCTACTTAAGGTAAATTTTAGTGACAGTAGTCAGTTTAGGGTTTAAAATTTTTAAAACTTATGTGTTTTGGTAAATGTTGACACTCATACCTACCAAAATCAGTTTTAATCAGTTCTTTAAAAATTTTTTCACAGATGAAACTTAAGGGATACTAATAGGTGATAGTGCAAACCATTAGCGGTAATCTTGTACAAGCGGTTTTTATTATTACTTCATTTAATGCTGCCTAAGGGTGTTATTAACACAACTCCTACCTAAAGGCAGCTATGAAATGAAATAATAACAACTCTAAAGTAAAATAACCCATATTATTGGAAGCTGGAGGAGTAACTCAGTTCAGAATGATCTTTTCTTGTGAAAGCCTCCCCCCCCCCCATTTCAATTCAACCGGAAGTAGTATTCATTTTGATATCAGATGAAAGGCCGTAATGTTCTGATTGTCCTTTGGAAATTTCAGCTTCCAAATCTCATTCTTTCCCGGGAGATACTACCAAACACTGCCATTTATGTTAATCGCGAATATTAGTAGTGAATAGGACGTTATACACGCGTTGCATAATTCGCTCTTGCTTAAAACATTTTTGTTTTTCCCACGGTAATTATGTAAAAGATAATTAACGTAGCTAAGTGGCATTAGTTGGATAATGGGTCTGAGCATCAGTTTGTGCCCTGTTTTGTCGAGAGGCCGACATACACTTTGCATGCACCATTTCATATAAAGTAATAATATGAATATGTGTTAAAATTAAGAAAAATTCCACACCCTAGAAAAAATAAATCACTTCACGAATAGAAAACACCGTGCCATCATTGGCCTCTTACTCAATCACCGTATCGATCAATTCGCATTGTAAGGATTATTGTTTTTTATGGGTTCCATCCCTATACATCCCAGTTTTAAAACCGTGTGTTTCCAGGTAATAGGTCATATGAGCTTGCCGAGTGCATACACAAGATTGCACATGACGCAATAACAGATATTCCAGCAGAGCTGCTCTCCTGTTAGCAAAAAGCTAGGGGATATAAATTTGATCTGCAAATTAAAGTATGTGGTCCGATCGTTAGGCCTAGTACTAGGTGTATTGTACACACATGTCCGCAAAGCGGCTCTATAAATTGGGTAGTGTCAAAAATCATGTATATGTGCCAATTCACCCAATGAATTCGTCAGCCTCACGGAATAAAACTGCATGTTGAAGGATGTGGTGTCAGAATACTAACTTCATCCCGTTTATTGTAAATAGGATAATGTAATCACAAACAAAGCTTGAGGGTTTTTTGACAAAGCGATTATGGCGTGCATTGTACTACCTCCTCTCATTTAATGCCTGGATCATGTTACAAGCTATTGGCCAGTAATTGTCTTTGTTTCGAGTAGCGCAACTCCTGTCAAATGAAATTAAACAGTAAATTTCAAGAAAAACATGTTGTCTGAAGTTTTGGAATTACCACGGTTCGGTGGCAGTGGCGTACGGTAACCAGCTTTTTTTCGGAGCGGGGTGGGGTGGGGTGGCAGAAGGGGACCTACATTTTCAGGGGCAAGCATCAGGGGCGGCCAAATTTTCCCGTCCCTCGCTACACTCGCATGGTGACCCAAATTTTTGAAGAGCTGGGGGGGGGGGGGGGGTTGGCAACCCGAATGTACCTTGCCCCGTGCAGTGCGTACCATGTCATTTTCTATATTTTTAGACATCTACAAACGTACGTTACCTTATGTCTCCCCCTAAATCCGCCAATTAGCATACTTAAAATTTTTAGTATAGTATAAATAGTAAAAGTATAGGCCTATGGTTTTTTTATATGTATTGACACACGTGCAGAAAATCACTATTTTTTTCAGGGGGCAAGATTCCCCTGCCCCCCCCCTGGCTAGCCCTGTTCTCTGGGTGCGGTCTCTACGTTGCAACAGTAGGTATATAGTTTATGCCACGTATGGCAGCTAAATCCTCATACTCGTTTACACTATTTTTTTTGGTCATAAGTAATTATTTTTTTCTGGAAAAAATTCGTAGTAATTTACTGAAGCTTTGTTTTCACTAAGATTTTAGTTTTAGGTGAAAACTGTTTTTTTTTTTATTGAACACTTATCGATTTATTCGATAAAGCTATTAATATTGACTGAACAGTTTGTCATTCATAAAACCCTACTGTTCTTCAAGAGTTTGTCTATTTGTCAGTGATCATTTTGAACTGCTACTGACAATGTACTAAAATGGCTTTTTGAGTTAGTGCGAGATTTTTTGAAATTTATATTTGCTAGCTTTAAATGATATACTCTTTTAGTAACAACTTGTTTAAAAAACTGAGGTTTTTACTTGAAAACTGAGTTGATTGAAGTATTTTCAGAAACATGGTTTTCACCAGTCAATCATTCATCATGAATGAATGATCAACCTTTTTCGACAAAAAATTATGACATAAACAAAGTTTTTGAAAATCATACGTTTTCATATAGAATACCCTATTTTCAGGTTGATATACTAGATTTTTGGTTAATTTCTTTTTAAAAAATATGTTTTTTAAGTGATAGGTACAGATTTCAATTCCAATTTGAAAAGTTCGGTTTTTCAATTTGATCAGAACACTCACTGATCAACTCCAAATTTGTTCATTTGAAATTGAAAAAAAATTTATATAGAGGTCCGGAGAACTGGGGAAAATTGAAAAGGGTTCAACTCAACACAACATTTCACACTTAGGATAACTTTGTCCACCACCATTAACGATGCTTGATGGACAGGAGTTGGTAAATCTGTTGTATTTGATTATCCATTGTTGTTCAGAGCTTTGTATTTACGAATCTTTCTCGTGTTTCTAGAGGTTTGGTCCTGAAGTCACCAGAAGACGGAGTGCACAACTTCAAGATGCTTTTGTTTCGCGTGCAATTGTTATCTAGAATCTTTTGTTTGGCGTGCAGTTTTATTAATTTGTGCTCTCTGCTTCAGATAACCTTTCTGGAGACTGATTCGTAGATATAAGGCACTGAAGAACAATGGATAACAACCAATACAAACTGGTGCACTAGAAGTGTATTGATCAGTAGACATATATAGTCTGTGACACAACTACACCGTGGGGAATACTTACCCGACATGGCGTCAATTCTTATCATTCGCGATAAATCCACAAATTGAGTAAATCCAGAACGACAACGCAGGCTTTTATGGGAAGAAGGTCCGATTTTATATAGGAGCAGGAGGAAACCGAAGTACTCGGAAAAACCTGCGAGGACGGGATGGATCGGTAGCCAAATTCGCGTACGACACCGGCCCCGCAGGATGAACCAGGGCGCTTGGTGAAGGGAAGTGGATAAGCCACTAGACAACAGCCGCCCTCCCGAAGGACTTAGTTTCTCAACACCATGAAGCAAGTCGATAAAATTTGAACAGTTATTTGAGATTGTAGAAAATTAGACTTCAGGATATAACCCAAAATGTCAATTTAATAATCATTTTTAAATTATACACCAAATTATATGATGTATTTATTTGGGACACGCTGTTTTTGTCTTTCCCAAAAAATAAAAACGGAAACAACAAAAAAAACTAGAAATTAGCGTCCTCCAAAGCTCTCCCCGAATAGCTCCTTTACTGGTAAGTTATATACTATATCTTCATTTACCACCTCACTTTTAGTTTTCTAGTGGTCAGCGATTTTAATAATGCATGGAATGGTAATTGGACAGAAAACCACTTTTTAACAAGTGTACATAAGGTAGTAACTAAATACATATTCCATTTTGCGATTCGTCTGCGGGAATGATGTGGTCAAGAAGGTCGCGGACCTTTTCTAAGCTCTTTAAGGGGTGTAGTGCATTAAATGGGTATGAGATTTTCTTGCAAAAACATGGTATTATGGGTCTTTGACCTTTTTAAAAATCACATGTTTAGAACGAAATGGTACAATGAAACCGTTAAAAAATGGGCACATCTTACTATGAATTCACAATATGAAGGCGTGAAGCGTCGAATGACCGCGATTTACACACAACAACCCGAATGCAGCATACAAGCGTTATAACCCAGAGGGTGTTTTGAATCAATCCCATATGCATAGCACTGGCCTATAACCGTACTGGTACTAACACCCTGTCATACTTAGGGATAAAAAGTGCTCCAAAGTTTAAGAACCCATCCACAAGACCATTTTATAATCATGTCAAAAAATCCCTAAGTACTAACGCTTTGTAGGCTAAATGACGTTAAAGTCAGGGTTTTTGGTGTGTTAAGAAATAAGGAAATTTTTAATGGATCACATGACTCCTATTGTGGTGAAATTTTCCCAAAACTGGTGCCTTTGTTGATGTACTCAAAACATCCTCTGCGTTTTACCTGAGACTAATACACCAGGTTTTGCGCACAATAAAAGAACCTGGGGTTCGTTCGCGGAAGCATTCGTAAAACTGACGTAGCCCTAGTTGCGACGTACGTTACTACTAGATTTTTTTTACGCGTTATTTTTCGTGAAAACTTGACGTAGCTACTGTGTCCTACTATAACCAGATTACGATTAAAACTACACGTGGTTATGAGTACACGTAGCACACCCGTAGTGTGTGGGAAGTGAACAAATCGTCCGCTCTTCCCATTCCATCCATCTTGTTAGCAATCTATCATGGCAACAGCATTATAGTTCCAGAAAATTTAGGAAGGCAGTCTGAACGGCATAATAAGGATTTATAGCACCTCGCAGAATCTCTCTTCAATGAGGTCATTATTCATATACAGTCAGTTTGGCTGAATAATCATTGTAACTGCGCAATTGAAGCGAAATCGGTGCAGTAATACATTAAGTTTAACAAAACCGACTAACAGTTAAGTTAATACTATAATTATTATCCTATTCAAACAGATTGACCCATATTCATTCATGTCCACGCACAGAAGAAGAAAGAAGAAAGAAAGAAAGAAAGAAAGAAAGAAAGAAGAAGAAAGAAAGAAGAAAGAAAGAAAGAAATAAATAAAGTAAGGTATACAGATATGAATCACCTCTGATCTAGTTCACTTAAAGGCTGATCAAAGATTTCACGAGACTGGTTGCGTCCTATGATTTTCTAACAAATCTTAATTGTCCATGTACAAATGCTTGTGTCCATCATACTAATCACTGTTTGAATTTGCTGATCTCAAATCATTTTCCTTCTATGAAAATCTCCAATTATGTATAAAATTCCACACTCCTGAATTTTTGTTATAGTAGGGCCTATCCTATGGTACTGTTATACTACACATATAACTATTTACGACATCACTACGGTTTCATCTCAATCTTTGGGGTGGAATTGAGTATTTTTATATGATTAATTAATTAATTTCGGGCCTATAACACCAAAACATTCTAAAATATTTGAGTCAGCCTAAAAAGTGCACAATTTATTCGTCATCTATTGACTCGTTCCGAGTTTCGAATTCTTTTACAAAATAAGTGCAGTATTCGCTATTATTGTATGTATGTCTTCTTCACTTGGTTAACAGACCTTTTCCTGCTGGCTTGCAGGCATTTATTACCTTGGCCTGTAATATTCATTCATGTCACCTTTGTTTTCGGTTATTGAAATAGGGCTATATTACTTTTCATTTTTTTAATAAAATATTTTTATTTGTCTTTCCACCTATATAATGACCCTAATAGAGGAAAAAATATGCCGCCCTCGAGCTGGTGAGCAAAGGCGGCTGCAAATAAGTAAAGAAAAAGGTGAGATGAGTAAGAGTACCAGAAAGCGAAGAGGGTGGAGGAATCAATGAAAGCGAAAGAAAATCTAGCATAGCGGGAATAGAGGCAGAAAAAAGGTACACAACACAGCCAGGGTGTGGAGACGAATCGGGGATCCCGGAAGGCCTATTTGTTTCTGAAGCCATTTTCTTGTGCCAGCGCGCGGTGGAATGCCATCTAATTACCTATCGAAGTACACACTAATATATAACAGCCAATTTAAACCGCGGTTTCGTCACACAACCAGGAGGATTCCTACGATGCGAAGGGGTAGTCCGAGTACTTAACCCGTGTCAATAAGTCTGCACGAACCCCAAACCCACGTATCTGTTCTAAATCCATAATCGAATTACTAGAACGGCGTTCAACACCAACTCGTACATGATTGCACCCACGATTGCACCGAAATAGAAGACACGTAATAATGATCCTAAGAAATGCGAAAAGGTATTTCCTACGACTGTCTAACGTCTACTTGTTCGCGGAACGCACGTAAGTAACAACTTGTAGAAATCGTAAACAAGCGCTCAGCAAAAGTTCCGTATATACTTACGATTCAAGTTTCGCGGACGAACCCGCTTCAAGTTAAATCCTGAGCACGCGAGGAGGATGAGTGCGTAATATTTTGCGCTTATGGCTGGGTGCTAAACGTACTTTGTTATCGCATGGGTTCATGTCTCAATAAAATAACGATTTCGCGTAAATTAAAATAAAAACTTTTATTTGTATTATTAGTACCTGGTCCGTATGTACATATTAGGTCTTTTCTTTTTTTTTTCTGCTACATTGTGGAAACATTATGTTTTGGCTCCCTATTACAGAGAACAAAAATAGAGTTTGTACTTTTTTTAAGCTTCGTTTGGGCGGTCATTTGATTTCGAAATGGCTGCCAATATACAGAACATATCAAATTAAATCTGAAAATAGGTATTTAAGTGTCCGAAATGTAATCCAAGTTTATTTGTTTTCTTATGGAAATGATTGTTTAATGTTATCTGCCCCCCCCCCAAACAAAAAAAAAAAAAAAACCGTAAAAAATCCTCAAAAATCAAAAACATCAAAACAATAAAAAAAATAAAAAGTTAAAAATTAAAACAACACCAAGTACACTCAGGTGCGTCTTGCCCCATTGCCAAATTTTTGTCAAAGTAACTTGTTAAAGTTACTACTTTGCATTTATTAAGACGTATTTTTATCCAACGGATCCGGTACAATTTGAATTATAATGCAACATTTTAACCGTTACAACCAGGAACCGCAGTTTTTTCTACGATAAAGCGTATAAGGACATAGCCGTATAAGGAATGAAGGACGCCCTTCTATAGTTTTCATTAGAACGGGAATGAATTTGAAATGTTTCGCATTATAAAGCGACATAGTCGAATTTACCCTTGCTGGTTTTTTTTCAAAAAAAAATCCTTAACAATACAAATTTCCCAAAATTCGCTTTATTTAAATAACACATGCTTCAAGTGGAAATTGAATTTCCAAATATGAACCCTTTGCAACCCGACCAAGATCCACGATGCCGCTTTGCAACGAGGTGGTTATATGAATTATCACTATATATCTGTGTGGCCATTATTTTGTTCGTGGGGGGGGGGAGACCTCATTTTTGCATTTGTTTCTCTTTTCTTTTCTGGCGGGGGGGGGGGGGGGCTGACCACTAAAGTGAATTGCCACAAAAACAACAACACAACAACAACTACCTATTACAATACATATCACACACATGAGTAAAAGTCGGCTATATACAAGGGAGCAGGTCAGTAGACTGGGATGGTCACATTTTACAACAGCTGCTGACTGCATTCATGTACCGGGGTATCCGAAATCGTACAAAATACAGGGAGTCATTTGCTCAATATAATGTGAATTAAAACTAGTGACTGCGCCATGGAATTGAGATTTTATGGGCTCATAGTAGGAGGGTCGGTCGAGTTGCCAAATTGGTTAAACAGTATTTTCAATACGGACTAAATCGCACTCTCATCATAGTGGCGGCCAGTGTTGTGTACACTCCATAGAAAACGTTTTACACAATTTTGGCACTCACCATGGTTTAAGAGTTAACTTGCTCTGATAAATTAGCGCGCGCTCATGGGCTAGCTTTTATGATTAAGATGTTGGCCATTGTGTTGTATTCCAAATCATGCTTTGAATCTTTGGTGTAACAGCAACGGTTAATAATCCAAATCTTACCATTCATTGCACTACATCAGCATAAGATATCGGTTATGGTGAGTAAAGGGCTGTCTCGTGTAGCCTCTTTGTAACTTTGAGCTTATTACGAATGTATATCTGGGCATCACTTACAAGCTCCATAACAAGGGCAGCTATACACATCTTCCTGTTTTTCTTCATTTAAATCATATTGGTTCATTGAACTGGAGCATGCCTCTAAGCTTTGCTTTTTCCAGAGCTCATGCTACTGAAGTTTCTCTAACTTTTCTCATTTTTTCTTGATACAAGTGTATTTTTTGGATAAAAGCACCTTGCGTACATGATTAAGTATGTTGTAAACACCAACTCAAAGGGTGATGGTAAATGTTACTATGAAATTCTAGAGGCCATCCTTCTCTCCTTATCCGGCGATGTCCTTTTTAAGATGCAACTTAGCATCACTCAGAAACCTTTGAAACTTTCCATAAAAACTCTGGAAAACGCATAAACGTACCTTGAAAAAAACCCAAACCAACCGGGCTGAAAATAACTAAAATACTAAATTTGGCAAGTAAGTGTTAATTCATGTTTTTTTTTTTTTTTTTTTTTTTTTTTAAACAAAATATTAACATTTAGTTTGACATGTAACAGATTTTACTATACCGTATGGCATTGGCATAAAAAAGAGAGTCGAATTTAATTTAAATATGAAAATACCTGTAAAATCTTAAGGGAGTGTGTGCCCATCCGATGTACCAAGGACAACTTTGTTGTGCGTGAACATATTTGTAATATCTTGTAAACAGAATACACGTCTACACATACTCACTCATTTTGTCCAGGAATGTGTGAATGATATTATAACGATGCCACTGATTCCGAGGTTCTGATGGGATTAAATGAAAAGTTGCAATAAAAAAATAAGTAATGTCACGTAACTACTTGAATTTCGACTTTATATCAAGTAAATTGTCCCCAACTAAAAAGAATGAATAGCTTCCAACGGAGCTTAAAATAAAAAACAATGATTTTCTTGCTTAGACCAATGACCATCAAAGGTAATCAGAATATTCGGCGACTTGTATTCCCTTGACCCCCTCCCAGAAAAGTTTCAAGAAATTTAGATGTTGTATTTATGAAATCGATAGTTTTCATCTGGGAGCATCGTTTACCTTGATTAATTTTTAACCCGTCCATCAATTAGGTTAATCCTCGTTTTAATTAATATAAGAAGATGTAGCGGAAAAATCGTGAAAGCAATTCTGTTATTCAAGAAATTGACCCCCAACATGATATTTACATTTTCAAACATATGGATGGAATTTTACCTACAAATCTATAGAAATTTGCACCCTTTTTCCCCAAGTTGCAAATGATCTGTCCATCGCGTCTGGTAACTACCATTAACAAATGACCGTGTAGTGGTCTTTTTGGTATTATACATACGAGGTAGTAAGGCGACTATGTTAGCGATACCTACTGCGATCAATATCGGCGAAACAGAAGACCTTGTCGGACAGTAACCGTCCTTGCTCATACTTTTTCATCTTCTCTTAAGGACATACTACAAGCATGTATGTAGTATTTGTATTTCTTTGAAACTTTGAAAGCGAACATATTTTTGGTGTAGACTGTCCCATTACAATCACCGGCGGCAATAAACAAAGCGGCTGTCCGGCTGTATGCTTTAGCACAGTTAGGGCTTGTGCTTTTAAAAATTCGCGCTCAATCAGCTATAAATAGCCCATTGAATAGTGCTGCAGCTGTATGTGATTCCTTCGCACCTCGATCACGTTCAATAAGACCAAGTGTTAAGTTGCGTTTGTAAACTTTTATGTCACATCATCTATAAACACAACCTGCATAACACAAAGTTACCCAGGGCAATGACTAGCATTAAAAATCCCGGATAAAATAGACGGCTATTTATATATTACAAGCATTGTTGATGACATCGATCTGTTTCTGTCAAAGAGCGATGCAACGTTGTTATTACACACTCCTATTCTTATAATGGAACATTCCTGAAAAAGATTTTAATGCTTATTACGACTAATCGACTGGTTTCCGATTCCTTTCCGATTGATGGCCAAAAATCGCAGAAAATGAATAGAATTGGGGTGTAAGAAGACTTTTCAGCATGCACCTTCAATTCCTTTTTGGGTAATTAAATGAATATCAACTTTTCTTTTACTATTTCTCCCGACACTAGACCTTCTCTATATCAATTAAAAACCGAGGGTTAAGCTAATTGAATGGACCGTATTTGTCTCGGTATGAACAAATTGAAGGCAGCGTCTCAGACAATAGATGCAGAAGTTTTCCATGTGATATTCCTTTTTCGGTTCAAATTGGTGAAAGTCACCGGATATTCTTTATACTCGTTGTCCTCATTTGTCCGTCAAAGTAGTACTTTTTGAGATATAGTTTTTGTACGAAATACTTCAAAGACAATATAGTTATCTGTGTCTATATTATTATATTGATTGAATATTCATGTCAATTGAAAATCGAACTGTCACGTTGACTTTACAATTATAACTGAATACTACAATTACTAACTCCATTCCGTTCAAGGTCAGTCTGACATAGTCTTTTGTCAAAGACCTCGGTTTTAAGAAATCGTGAAGTGGGGGGGGGGGCTCCGAGAGGTTCGCAGAGAAATTTAGTACACAGGTCTATGACATCCGGGCTATTTCGGAGGGGTGAATATTCGACTGAATTTCACAGACCCTTGTTACCAAGTTGGTCCTTTAGCTGATAGTACCCGTGTGAAAGTAATCATAGTCGACAGGTATCATAGGTTCCGGCTCCATATAGAAACTATGTTGCGTGAAGATCACTGAAGCGATTGCCCTATTGTTCACCATTGTTCCCGGACTAGTGAGACCGGAGGACTATATCTCCCTCAACGTAGTTTATCTTTCCATAGCGTATACAATTACATAGGTCTGTCACACAGACTATGGTGACCACCCGCCGACTCGAAATGACAACAATTAACAGACTATCCAAAGTAAAATCAAAACTCCTATCGCTTAGACCCGCTGCGCCACGGATAAGCTGTATTAAATGCGAATTGTTGTATATGCTAGTAATGAGGGTCAATTAGTGATGTTGAACCAAAGAATTCCGTAAACATGAAGTCTGAAGTCAATTATTTTCATGTTTGCAGTAAAAGTCGCATCATGAGGATAGAGAAGAAATCATGTATTAAATGTTGTAAATATTAAATTTCGTAATAAAGACTGTAGGTCTGTGAGACCCGGTTTCAAGTTTCAACATTTGCCACTAATAATCGCTATGAATGACCGTTTGAAAGCATTTTAACTCGTCGTTTCCGTTGTCTTAATTCATACTTGCTCGTTGCAAATGTTCCACATATATTTGAGGGTTGAAATACATGCTGAGCTGGTGTCTTACTATAGTTTAAGCGATCGTTAACGGATACTTCCCCCTAGTGGGGGGTTTTACGCGTCAAACATCCGTCAAGGGAAGTTTTGTTTCTGTTTCATATAGTCCTACTCAGACGGTGTGTGTTGCTTTGTATCGTGGGAACGTTCTAATGCATTTTTTGCTTTTTTTTTTTATTTTAAACTTGTTTGACATACACCATAAAGCCGGGTGTCTTTTTCCACAATTGAGTTATGACAAGGCGCTTTTCAAATGGCCGCCAATATTTCGAAAATGGTATATTAAGGGGGAAATGCCATCATATTTGGGCTAAATCTAGAGATCAATTTTTCAAAAACTATTGTTTCGTTCGTTCTCCTTGCGCTCACCTACCTCTTAATCCTTTTTCTAGCTATCTAAAGATTCCCCCGAAGTGGCATTGTTGTATTTCATGTTATATCTGTCTCATCAATACAATGTATATTTACTCATATGTACTATGCTAGTTACTCGGAAATCCACTATTAGCGTATCCCTTTACAATTATTGTTACATTTATCGTCATGTATCTTATTTATGCATAATTTTGCAGTTTTACCACGCCAAATGCTCATTTGTTTTATTGATCCCGTGCTGTCATCATATTTTCTGCATGTATCAGTTCTCATACGACTTTGTATATTGTTCGCTGTCATGCTCCCATAATAGTTTTCCATTTTTCCTTGCTCATCACTTACTCTTTAAAATCTTTTTTTTTTCCTAACTATATACCCTGAAATCTTACTATTAGACCCGTATCAGCTAATGTACTAATAAGTAGTATGTAGCCCTTTGAGGTAGACTTCATAAAAAAAAAAAAAAAGTATGTTTTTGTTATTATGCTTTTTGTTCTTCCCGTGCTCATCGTCTACCCCGTTTAATATCCCTTTTTCCTAGCTATCTAAAATTTTACCCCATAAAAATGGCATTTAGAACGTCATTTCACTTGATATTAAATTTTCGACATTACTTTGTTAAGTTGGTCAGTTTTACAGAACTGTTTACCTACTAATATATCACATGTACAATTTCGCCATGTTTTTTTTTATTATTACTCGTAATAGCAGGCTTTCCCTGTGGCCTCAACTTGATTTTTTTCCACCACTCTTATTACATTTATTGTAACTTGTTAAACCGATTCCATTATATAGTGTGAGTGGTTTATTACAATTTATATATTTTTTTGTTTTTTCAAGAAACCTCTGCAGGATTCAATGTTATTTAGATGTTTTCTTTTGTAAGGCTTTGTGTATTCATTTCAATTATTTTGCTTATCTCGTAAATATCTCTTGACTTAATTTATGTAAACAATTTACCTTTGTGGTACTATATGTACTTAGAACAGCGTAGTACCTTGTCCTGAGCTGAATGTGTGCTCTTGCCGGATGTGCTCGTTCCATTTTTTTATTTTGTTTGCTTTCTATCATGTGCATGCCGTTTTTTTTTTTTTCTTCTTCTTCTTCTTTTGTCATTCCTTCGCTATTAACCATCGCTTCCAGGTACTGCGTTGTCAATTATTTACCTATTTCTTGGTGTGCCCCGCTATTATCGTTTGTATTAATTGTTTCTGTACTTTGATATCCCGTTCTTACACCACATGCTTTCCTCATTCGTGATCTTGATTAATAATAAATGCGTGGCTTGACCAGAGCGTGTCAAGCCGTGGAAACGAAACATACCTTTTTTGACTCCACACTGGCTTATTACAATTTAATTGCTTTATTATCGGTCATTTATTTTCTTCCCCCTGAATGCAACTGTAATTGATCCACAATTATTTACTTTTCTTTGTTTCATTTACTACATTCAACGTGCTTTTTATTCTAGAATCTCTATATCTACACAATAACACACTTGTTCTGTATGTGATAGAGAGTATTTCTATCTTTGTAATGATTTTGTGAGCCCTCGCGTCTCTCAAATTTATATATTTAGCTGTAACTGGTATTTAGTAAACCACAATTTTTTGTACACTTATTGTCCTTAAGTTTTTGTATAAATAATCCTTAGAAAACTGTATTTTCTCTAGTCCCTTGTTTGTTTTTACTCTGTGCTTGTCTTTTTTGCTTTTTGTCTTGTCTGACTTGTCCACACTTCTTGTCTGCGTTTGTCTACGTATTGTTTCATTCACTTATCATCCGGTTCCATTTGCTCTATCTGCTTCGAACTTCTTTCCTTTTTCAACCTATCTCCTCCAACCCATCTCTCAAGTTCCCCCTCTCTCACTCTCTCTCTCTCTCCGTCTCTCTCTCTTTCTCTCTCGTCTCCCTCATATTTTCTCTCTCTTACTCTATCTCTCTCTCCCTCATAACCCCCCCGCTATCATTTTCCTTTGACTCTCCCTTTTAGTAGCAGCCCTGCAATTATACGAACTGCCATTCAACCTCCAGCTTCACGACGAAGATTTTCGCGCATCACTAATTGAACTTTTTTATTTACCAACACAAATTGAACAATTCATCAAAAACTTTAACTCCTTGTTCAATCCATTACTTACAAGACCCCCATATCAACTCAACCATGTGACCACCCCCTCCTTTCATCACTCACCCAACAGCCTGTTTCGGTGACTCCCGTCTCACACAGACGACAGCCTCAACACACTAATAAAACTCATCAAGCAACGACTCATTTTCCATATTTCCATTTCAACTGCCTAGATCACAAAATCATATGATGAAATCACTAACTACCTTGATCACCTCAACTACTCTTTCTCTGTCTTAGCATTTTCAGAAACATGGCTTACTAATACCAAGTTACCACCTCACTTAAATGGCTACTCGTACATTCCAGTAGCACTCACTGGCATAGGAAGGGGAGTGTGGCTTTGCATTAAAAAATCATCTCTCTCATCCAAATCATCGACCAACACCAGCAACCATAATTGACTTCACTTTTCCATCGACCACCATTAACAACCACAATAAACCCAACACATACGTCGAAGTTATTTACAGACTGCATGACCACAATCCAATTTTAAACAATAGCCTTCGAGCACTCTCACTGAACTAAATAAACCAACCTTGGATGTCTATATTGTCGTGATGTAATGTTCAATCTTCTTCAATATTCACTCTCCACACATTATGACTTTATTAACACATCACTTTCAAACTCTTATATCCCTCAAATTAACAGACCTACAAGATTCGCATAAACACGCCACGCTCATTGATAACTTTCACAACCCACTGACAAGACTTCCACCCCCAGGGATATTTGTCACTGACACTACAGATCACTTCCCAATATTCCACATTACATCACTAGCACAAGCACGCCACAAAAACACAATCACTAAACGTGACTACCAGAGATCACAACATTCGCACCTCATTTACAACCGTAGACTCCACACTGAATCATGGGAAAATGTACTCACAGAAAATGACCCAACATAGCGTACAAACCACTTCATTACACTTATATGAAACATTACAACGAAATCATTCCCTTACAAAAAGAAGACACTAAAAATCGTAACCATACGCAAGAGCCCTGGATGACAACAGCAATTCCAAAGTCCATCAAACCCAAGCACGGCCTTTATAAACATACCTGAAGAAAAACACCCCAGCCACAAACGACAATCAAACATCAAAAACAAATTACTCATATTATTTCGATTGCCAAGAAAAACACAACACAGAACGAATTCAGAAACTCAAAAATGATCTAACAAAACCTGACATTCTCAACAACATTCTAGGTACATGTAGGAAGGTATCCACTAATCTAATCCCTGACCTTTTCACTCATAAAATAAGCAGATACTACCCGCTGACATAGCTAACGCAATTCACGTGACACTTCACTAAACCTGGGCAAAAACTTAGGCTAACAAATTCCCCTTCAAAGAACCCATTTAACAACACTTACCAAACACCACATTCCACCTCAATTTTCCTGAATCCAGTTAACAAAAAAAGAAAAAACTGTTTGATGACATGCAACAACTTCGCCACCTGTTAAAACCTGGTAAGAGTGCGGGTACCGACATGATTGATCCTGGGATGCTAACAAATCATATGTAACACATTTCGTCAGGCCTCTGATGCACATTTTAACCAATCACTTTTCAACCGAACTTTCCCAGATCACCTCAAATCAGCCCAAAGTCATTCCTATTATTTACACACAACTAAAGATGCACTAACACTGGAAAATTACAGGCCCTTTCTGTTCTTCCATCTTTTTCAAAACTACTTGAAAAAGTCATGTACACACGTTTGTCTACTTCTTCAACAAGCCCAAACATTCTTGTCTAATGAACCCTACGGTTTTAGGCCCAACGCTCGACTTTATATTGCACTACCCTTGAACTAACACCCCACCTCACACCTTGCACTAAAAAAATAACGCCACACACGATGGGGGTATTCCTGGATCTCTCCAAGGTTTTCGAGACCATTGACCATTCAACCTTCTTCTCACAGCTTTATCATTACGTTGTCCTTGAGTAGCCTTGGAGTGGTTCAGGAGTTACCAATAACTAACCTCCTCTCCACAATCAATCTACGTACACTCCACCCCCGCATCATCCATCAAACCTATCACAGTTGGCGTCCCGCCAAGGCTCAATCCTTGGACCCTCACTTTTCATCATTTACATGAACGACATCACCACTATCTCTAACACACTCAAACTAATCTTATTTCCAGATGACACAAACATTTGTTCTTTCAAACCCTAACATTAAATGCAACTTTTTTACACATGAATCCATGAACTCCTCCGCAAAAAAAATCACTGACTTGTTTCGGCTACCAAACTTTCTCTCAAATGTTTTAAAAACTAACTACATGCTTTTCTCTAGACACAACACTAATCACAACCACCTTTTAACAATAGATAACCAGACAATCTCCCAGTTTAACACCAACCAAATTTCTTTGTCACTCAGCAATCGACGACAAACGAACATGGAATGAACACATCCAACTCTGTCACTACCAAAGCGTCCCTCACGCAATTGGTACAATCTACAGAGCTAAACATCACCTTCCAGACGCACCTTAAAATCACTTTACCACACACTAGTTCTCCCATCCCTTAGCTACTGTAACATTATTTGGGCCTCCAACTATCATTCACGGATCACCAAACTAAACATCACACAGAAATGGGACATTCGCACTATCACAAACTCACCCCAGAACTCACACATTGCCATATTTCACTCACTGAAAACCCTCTTAATTAGAGCACCTCACCCAACTCAAACAGCGCTCTTCATGTTTGACTAATCACACAAACATCATTTAACACCGAACTTCAAGCAATTACTTTACCCACAAAATTACAAATCCACAGCTATAAGACCAGACAAGCCGACAAACTTCATCTTTCCCTCCCAAATTCTTACTATGAAAAGCACTTTATTCATATCCACGGCGCAAGCTTGGCATTGATCTTCCAGAATCATCACAAACAATACAAACAAAATACTTTTAAAGCCTCACTGAAACACATTTCATCACAGTACAATCTTCTTAAATCTCCCCAAGTCCTTATTTCTCTCCTCAACATTTTCTTCATACCATTTCGATTTATATTCTACCTTTTCTTCACCTTACCTATTCTATCTCGCTTCCTCATTATGTTAATTATTACATACCTCAGCAGGACAGGTTGAAAAAGTCTGTCTTCTTGTCAAATTCCCCGGAGCCCGTATGCACGTAAGTGTTTGTTAGCTTAGATATATTGTTTGTTTTTGTTTGTTTGTCTCTGTTTCGTTGTTATGTAACTATGTACTATGTACTATTATATATCACCCATCTTACCTTGTATCATTTTGTAAATATTTAGATTTTTGACTTGTATGTATTACAGGGCCAGCAAAAACTATAAGCCCCACGGGGTTGTCAATTACTGGTACTAGCATATCATATCCCTCACCAGTTCATCTATCAGTCTACAATGATTCTTATGTATTAATTATATAATATACTTATCATAAATTTCTGCACGTTGATATAGTTATGCTGAGTATATAAAATGACTGGAACTGACGTCTATAATAATATTCTAAAATGATAAAATATTTTTAATATGTTTTGTTTTCATCGGGGAAACACTCATTTCGAACTCACATTTTATTAGTGATGTTATTATGTTTTTAGTAATTTTAAAAAAAAGGGGAACTGCTAAAATGAACAGTTCAAAAATGAAATTTTAAAAAATCCTGCATTTGATCTCATTCTATAAATGATGGTAACCGCATTAAATCTCACTGCATCCTCACACAGTACATCAACACAGCTCTCAGTTAATTTTAAAGTTGTTCATAAAAGTAATGAAATATTTTGCAAGCAGAGAGACAATTAGGCCCTGCCAATAATACACTCTAGTTCATATTAACAGTAGCAGGCAACAGAATTTAAGTGTGACGAGACATATCATCAAGGCCTTCCCATAATTACACAACACAGATCTTTCCCTGGATGCCATTAAAATGTCTCAAGTGCTCCAGTTAATGAATGCAATTATCGAATTACTATTAAAACACGCAAGTTTTGGAAATGTCATACCCATTAATACTTTATGCTATAAGCAAATTACAGTCAAAACATTCAAAGACTTGCATTAGGTATAAATTGTTAAAACTTCCCTCCATTTTCAAATATTTATAAATGTTTACATTTAGCGCTTGTGTTTGCCTTGATGCTTTGAATCAATACTGAACATAATGCAATTGAACAGTTATAGACTGTACATTATAAACAGTGACATGACTGTGTGTTGAACAGAATTGCATGCAAGAAGGGTTGACTAAAATTCATTTTATAAATATGGGTCCGTGACAAATTTTTCTTTCCTTATATTTTTGTGGATCGACAGCAATGCTTATTTTATCAGGGATGCCAGCTAAGGAATACTAAATTTGGACTAAAATAAGCAAAATAAATTCCAAACTACTCAATGCTACTGATCTACAGGGTGCCTCAGAAAAAATATAACATTTCAACAAAATTTGTTTAGCCCCTGTGCAATACTAGCCGATTTGATTTGATTTCTTATTCAAGGAGTACCTGAAGTAATCGGCCAATTAGAGACATGGTAAGAAAAGCTTAAGGGTGCATGCAGATTGGAAACCCTATTTTGATTGGTTACTCTGATGTGTTACCATGTTATCAGAGGTTGTTTTGAATCAATCCCAGAATGCAATGCAATATGCCTATACTGTACTAAACACATATCAGATCCTAGGGATAAAAAGTGTTCAAGTTTAAGAACCACAAGACATTTTATGATCATGCTAAAAATGCCCTAAGTACTAGCACCTTGTGGGTTAAAATGAGTGTAAAAAGTCAGGGTTTTTATGTGTTAAAATAGGATTTTTGTGGGATCACATGACCTTATTGAAGTGAAATTTCCCAAAAACTGGTGCATTGTGGGATTGAATCAATAAACGCTTCTATTTAATGAACCAATCAGGGATGCTGTTCGATAGGTGGCATACCTCAATGTTTTTTATAAAGCTTGTTTGATGATCCGATGCCTATTGATACATGCATGTAAAATCTAATTACTCCGAGCAATTTCTTTCATTTCTTCATCGCTTATCTTCCAGTATGCATGTGCAATCATTTCTTGTTTGTATGCCTAATTTAATTTATTCCACCTTTAATTTCTGGAGAATTTCCTAAAATAGAAATTTACAATAATAGTTTGTTTGATTTTATCCACAATAGACTGGCTTCAACCAATTTGAAAAAAAAGTGAAAAATGTTGGAACATTTGACAAAATTGCAACTTCAATATATCATTCAAGTTACAGCCAAGCTTTTTTTTTTTGAGGGGGGGGGGGGACTTTATAGTTTTAATAAAGTCAACTGATGGATCACCCACTACAAACTATTATGTGTACTGTGTGGCGGGGGCACTCATTAGAAATGGGTGCCGGTGATGGGGGAATTGCAGCCACATTGACCCTCTATTTTCAACTGCCTCTCACCAAAAGAACTCATGTTTTGTTTTGGTGTCACACAATGACCTTCTTTCTCAAACTATTTTGAAAGAATTTTGTATGATTGGTCACCCACAGACCCTTTCCCCTTAATTCACAGTATTCCAACACCCCCCCCCCCATATTATCACAATTTAAACAGTCTTATTTTAAAAATGTGCCCATTTTTTAAAAACTTAACTACTTAGTTCTCCAGGAAGAAAAGAATGAATATTTATTCTTCTTTCCCTGGAGACAGCCAGCGCACATGAGTGTTGAAAAAAAAGGGTGCGCTTGGCCGGATTCGAACTGGCGACCTCCATATTACTAGCACGGTGCTCTTGCCAACTGTGCTATTAATAAGCCAGGGTTGGTTGAGGAGCATTAGATATAATCTATAGGTATTAGGTCCGAAAGGGTGTCCCTCGCATTCCTAGCGGATACCGTTCTGATGCTAATGCATGTTTGACAATCTCTAGCTATGTAACTTACTGTAGTAGAGACATGCTGTGTATTTTGAAGTACCTTGCCTTGTTCGAAATAACTTCCTATTAATTGAACTTCAAAGTAAAAGTTTTCTTCCTAAAATAAATGAATTTTCCTGAGCTCATTTTGATCAACTTGATTTAGTCTGTGATATGAATGTCATGCATGCTTGTTGTACTCTCACATTTGTAAGCGACAAACTGCCAATTTTAATTCCGCCAGCACGAACACACATGCTTAATACAAAGCAACATTGTGTTTAGTTGACATGCAAGATTTTCCCTCTCACAAGATTTCTGAGTTTGCACTTAGATGACAATATTAGATATGTGTAAACATTAGCAATTTCGCTGTGACTGGCATAATAATTCTGCTCACTACTTTCTGTTAACTTTTTCTGCCAAACCCCCGAATTTCCATTGCCAATTATGATGAAGCACTTCATATATTTTATTTTATAATTTCTTGTTTGTCGAGGAAAAACAGTGCTAATTTGTACCTTTTCTTGGCAGCAGAGGTTAAAACATTTTTGTATGTGAATGAGCCAAGATGCTAGTTTCCCATGGTTATCATAGAAGATGGAGCAAAAATTGAAAGTGGCTCAACATAGTATGGGACAGAGCATGCTGATTACAAAACGAGATAGAAGAATAAATAAATAATCTGGGTATTACAAAGAAATCTTGGTATTACAAACATTGACCTTTCTTGAATAAACAAATGACCTTTAGGCTTTAGCCTATTTTTCCAAATATCTTGGAAAGAAAGCACCAGTTCAAACATTTGACCCCCATAGTAACTTTACCCCTTTCTTGGGGCTACACGCAACAGCGGGTCTCCGGCAGAAAATCATATTTGCAAAAGTTATATTTTTCTCTGGATTTTCCTGTATTCAGCTATATTGATATCTCGTTCGTTTGATCAAAACCTTCTGGGCTGACGGTCTGTCACTCTACTGTAAAATTAACAACAGGAGCATTGTCTTTGCAAACAATAACCACTTGAGAACATCAGTCCTATAGAGGCACATCGAAACCTGCTGCAAAAGTTCAAAATAATACCACAGCGAGTCTGAAATAGACGTCCTCACGGCAGAAATCGGCATCGATTACAATAGGTCGTAATAAGAATGCCGTCAGACAAGTATAAGCTGGCGAGCTTTTATTTTTCATTGCAGGTGGCTTTACCTTCATTAGAACTGAAATAAGAGCAAGTTGTGCAGGATTGTCATTGCTCCATATCCTTACTTTGTTACTCCAGTTTAGATGAAGCTAGGGCCACCTCTGGCAGAAGCTTTTAAAGACTTAAAAACTAGTCCAGGTAACGGCACCTTTATGCGTCTCACTGTGAATTTTCATCGTGAGAGGTCTAAGACATCTCTTAATACTCAGCTCTACAGGCGATCGCTCTCGACCTTGTACCTCTGTCAGCTCCTCTCAAAATTCTTGTAATTAATCCGTGAAAAATACCTCCACAGTATTCACTTCCTATAAACTTCTATTTCAACACGTCAAACTGCACACATTTAGAGAAGTGTAAATCCTGAAAATCAACGGCCCTAAACTTCGCTTTCTTTTTTCCAGTCAGAAAAAAATGTTGAATTGTATCTGACATATGCTACAATCAGCTGGGTGATTTTCAAGTCATGTCTCAATGACAGACGTAACTCTCACTTTGCGGCCACACAGTGCAAGTCTCTTGTGATGGATCAGCTACTGACATAAGATTTGTGTAAGCAATGGAACTGAAACTACAACCAAGATGGTGACCAAACATTGTGCTGGAAAATCAGTACTATTTTCTACACAATTGGGCAGATCATTGTACAATGATTACTAATGTATGAATTATGGCAGGCAAATGTTATACAGGTATGTTCCCTGCAATAGTTGCATGGACAATCAAATTTATCACTAGCAACTGGCCCAGCTGGGTGCAGAGGCAGTGCAAGCACCCTGGGGGGTTTAAAAAATCTACAAAATCAGCTGATTTTACTTATCAATCAGACGTCCCCCGGGATCCCAACTGGGTCCTCAGGCCTGGGTATAGCATCAGTTGTCTAAGTTGTATTTCATTGTTCTGAGCAACACTAAAATGACCATATCTCAAGAACTGCAAGTCCAATGAATTGTTTGTAGCTTGTATTTATTTTGAGATATTGTCAATTTGTAATGTTCACCCTCCTTTGTATTTCATTATTCTGAGCAACACTAAAATGACCATATCTCAAGAACTGCAAGTCCAATGAATTGTTTGTAGCTTGTATTGATTTTGAGATATGGCCAATTTTACTGTTCACATTCCTTTGTGTTTCATTGTTCTGAGCAACACTAAAATGACCATATCTCAAGAACTGCAAGTCCAATGAATTGTTTGTAGCTAGTATTGATTTTAAGATATTGTCAATTTTAAACATTCACATTCCTTTGTGTTTCATTGTTCTGAGCAACACTAAAATGACCATATCTCAAAAACTGCAAGTCCAATGGATTGTTTGTAGCTAGTATTGATTTTAAGATATTGTCAATTTTAAACATTCACATTCCTTTGTGTTTCATTGTTCTGAGCAACACTAAAATGACCATATCTCAAAAACTGCAAGTCCAATGAATTGTTTGTAGCTAGTATTGATTTTGAGATATGGCCAATTTTACTGTTCACATTCCTTTGTATTTCGTTTTCTAGAGACACTAGCATGACCATATCTTAGGAACTATAAGTTAAATTCTGATAGGATTCTTAAAATAATGAAGCTCAGAAAATGATACATGAAGGGCACTGAGGACCTGTTTTTTTTGTGCCTTAGAAACAACTCATTTTGCTTTGTCAATCACAATTTCTGACCATAAACAGGGGAGATTACAACAAAGCAGCCTATGGCTGGGGCATTATGTTACAGATATTGCTCAAAAGCACCATCAAAATATTTTTTAGAATATCTATTAAGGGGTTTGACGTGTGATTTGTTTACGCGCAAGCTGCTTTACCCTTCATCATTCTGTTTGGAGCCCAGCCATGGAAAAATGGAAGAATTTTAGTTTTGAGGTGCGTAGGTATCATGCGCAGATACCGCGGATAACTGTGCGTTTGTTTGCGTTTATTAAAATCGCGCCTCTACGCCTGTGTTCCTGCTTTGCTGCACACCGAATGTGGCGCGGATTTTTTTTCTCCCCTTCTTGCCGCCCAACAAGACGCCCAATTTGAAAAAAGTGTCAAATTTCAGTGGTTTTCGGCATGTAATGGAAAAAGTACTTCCGGTGACCGGCATTTTTTATTTCACAATTTTAAGAACGACATCGGGACCTCAACATATTTAGATTACAAAATTTTATCGAGAGGTTTTTATTTTGAAGGCGATCCAAACGTCAAATTTTGACTTTTCCCATAGACTTGCGTGGTTTAAAAAGTGACAACATACCTTTTTAGTTTTGGCTATAGCTCAAAAACAAAGTCGGTGACCCCCATTTTTTTATTTCAATTCTTAATCAGCACCATTGTAAATACCATATATGTGAATTCTGGAAAATTTTATCGAGTAGATCACTAACACGTCAAACCCTTAAACCAAATAAATATGCTAAAATCATAAGATTCAACTTTACAGTGAAATATAAAAACCAAACGCAATCCTTCCTTCTGTTTAGCGTGAAATAATTCTCACCCAAAATGCTCAAGCTCTTAACTTGAGTGAAATTCTTGAAATGAATTCATCTTTCCAATATTAGGAAAACAAAACCGGGTTTTTTACACGTCGCTCCTAGGCCAAGTCAAGGAAAAAAGAGATTTTAGATATCTTTCGACGGAAACAGATTTATTGAACTTTGATATAAGATTTCTACATGTAATTATAGCTTAGTTTGACACTGGGGGTGACGTGTGGGGAACAGTGTGATGAAAAATCTCACAGTAATTCATATTACAAACATTTAAGTTTGAATTAGGCGATTTTTATGTTACCAGCACGATTTGAAGACGTACAGTTGTGCATCAAAATAACTTACGGCCCATTGAACTTTGGAATGGCTGATATATTGTTATTTTAAACATATTCTGGTCAGAGCAGAAATTATCGTAGTTGAATAAAATTTTGAACAAATTGTCGGCAAATATTGTCTTAAATTCATGATGAACTAGGAAAAAGGAATCTTTGATGACTGAGGCAAATTATTTTAATTGTTTGGCTGGTATGCACCAATACATGTACATCATGTGGACATTTTGCATTATTGAGCCGACTGTGAAAACATGTACACCACGGAATATTATCATAAAAACACTGAAATTAAATTAACATACCACTAATAAATCGAGAATTATTAAAACAACTCTGATGTGTATTGCCTTTCAGTTGCTCAACCTAAAATACTTTTTTGTTGTTACATAGCAAAAATATACAAAAAAAACACCACCATTTGGCAAAAAAAAACTGTGTCAATTTTGAACAAATGAACAAATTGTTTAAAAATGCAGACCATTAGTATATTTTTAAGTCATCATTTTTTTCAAAATTTGGTATATTTTTATGGTCAGATTTCAGTATTCTGGCCGCATGTCCCCAATTAAAGCCACAAATCAATACCCTGGGTGAACAATTTTATGTGAATGAGAATGTAGGCAATTGTACTGTGGTTAACTTCAGAACCCGAAATCTAAAGCCAGTAAAAATATTTTTACCTATGCACTAGGGTTTTCTGAGTATCTGCAGCTTTTTGAAAACCTATTCACTGCAGAACTGTTTAAACTTTAAAAACCACAAATTATAATGCAAAATATGATCATCTGTTTGAATTACCAAAGAATTGAATGACAATTCTGCATTTCTGGTCCATACAACACACTCCTATTTATATGATAACACACACCATCTCGTTTTGACAACCCACCAACGTCTCGACATGCCTCCGAGGCCAATATTATCCATGCAGCAACAACAGGCGCAACAAATAATAATGCCCCTCACCGTTTGTTATTTCCCCTTCTTCCAAACTTGTCAAAATCGATCACTCTCCTCTTTAACAGCAGCACTCCCATCGTACTGAGTAGTCACTAGTGCCTATAGTAAATGAAATATCAATACACATCAATCTACAAAAGTTTGATGGTAGACCGGCTCGATTATATTGGCATACACTACTGCAGCAAATTGCATTTGCGCTAAATGTTTCATAAGTTGTCAAGATGGCAACAGTATGCCTGCTTACTCCCTAGCCTTGCAATTTGATGCTCTTATTTGTCAGTCTATCCAGCCGCGGTGATCTTTCTGCGCCGACCGGCCACCGTTCATTAACGGTAAAAGGGATTGCGCAGCACAGTATGTTTGTGGGCGCGTCGGAGAAGGAATTGTTGCTATTATATTTTATAGTCAAGTGGACTGTTAACTATTTGTGTAATGAAGAATAAAGCAGTGCAAATACAAATTAGAAACATTGGGCGGAAAGGTGAAGGTTGGTTGACTGGTCGCCATGTTGTGTTGCATTCAAATTGCAAACACTGGGCACATTTTTTAATTATCCTCCTCCTCTTTTAATCAAATTTGAAATTTTTCCCCAGTTTTTCTTTCTTTTAATCTGTATCCTATTCAAAATTGCAGTTGGGTATGCTTTTTTTTTTCTTCTTTGTCAAAATTGTCTCTTAAGATTTCAAAAAAAAACACTTCATTTGTTCTGATTTTAAAAAATACACCAAGCTTCCTGATTACAATAGGCAAGAGTAAAAAGGGACAGATCTACAAGTTGGTTAAGGCCCCCAAAAAAGACAAGATTGCATGCATAAAACTGACAATTGTAGATTTTATTTTTACTAAAATGTGATGCAAATCTGGGAAAACCCACCACAGGGGCAAAAATTTATATTTGACTGAGGTTTTGACTAGTTCATTGCAAAGTTTGAAATATAAAGTTTTCCATAACTTTTTTACTTCTTTTCATGGTGGGAAAGTGGGGAATCTAGGAAGCTCCTTCCTGGGAAATTTTGACCATTTGGGGTAAATTATGACGTTTCAGACAAAGAATACATAAGAAATGGGGGAAATCCACATGGGAAATTGGTGATTATCTTCCGGGAATATACATTTTTTCCAGCGTTCTTTCTCTGCTACACATATCAAAAGTTATGCCTTAACCATCTGACCAAAAATAAAGTAAAACTAAAATTTTAACGGTATTTTCTTTAATTTTTCAAAACTGTCCTGTGCGACATGCGACGGGTTTTCCAGATCACATCACAATGTAGATGTTTGGATTTTTTAGTGCTTCTAGGAGAAATAAAATTGGTCACAAACAGGGCTGTAAAAAATGCAAAATTTCCCGTGAATATGATCAAAATTTCCCTCTAAGAAGCAAAGTCACAAATTACTTCTTCAAGTAGTGTGGTTCAAAAAACTGGCACATAAAAATGGGGGTACAATGCATTTTGCTTTTAGTCTTTTGACAAAAAAGTAGTTTGCTTAAAATTTCCATTTTCTTTTGCGACAGACCTTTATTCAGTCTACCACTTCTACTGTAAATTTAGTAATATTCCGACATTAACTCTTTCCTTTTAAATCCATAAATTATAATTTGATGCAGGTGCAAAAGGCTTCTGTAGTTTACCTTTTCAGTGTTGTAAATATGACTTGCAGTGTTTTTTATTAGGGTATAAAAACCCAAACAGCTTTTTTTAACTACTAAGTATGAGAAAAGGCCAACACATATTGCTCATCAAAATGGGCTGTTCTATATCTATTTTCACAGGTTTTCAAGAAGCATTGGTCATAATGCGAGGGTCTAGCTAGAATTACAATGGTATTACGTCACTAGCTACTCCAGGAACTTGGTCACTGTTTATGTTTTGCACAGGAAAAACGGCATGATGATGCGGTTGACTAAAACTGGGCAAAATGGGGCAAAATAAAAAAACACTGTGACAGCTAATTCAGGGCAGCAGAAATCTGTTAACTTATCTTTGCCCATCTGAAGTCCATAGAAACATTACAAATGGAACTATTTAAATATTGACATATAACATAAGTTTAAAAAATGCACTCCAAACAAAGGATAGTTCAATCGTGCATGTTATTCTTATGATGCAGCCAGAGGGTGTTTTGAATCAATCCCACATTGCATTGCAAATGTGCCTATACTTGGTTACTGAACACATGTCAGTACGTAGGGATAAAAAGTGTTCAAAAAGTTTAAGAACAATAGACATTTCATAATCATGAATAGAAATTCCCTATGTACTAGCACCTTATGGGCTAAAATGATGTGTAAAGTCAGGGTTTTTTATGTGTTAGAATTTTAAGAATAAGATCTTTTGTTAAGGGATCACATGACCTTGTTGAGGTGAATTTCCTAAAACTGGTGCAGTGGGGATTGACTCAATACACCCTATGGTGTTGGATGCGGTTTGTTGGCAACAGCTAAGCAGAAGTGACCTGTATGTAGTAGGACATTTTGCCAGAACAAGTGCCCTCAATTTCTAAAAATTCCACTTTTGTATAGTGCCGCCATTGTTTTCCATATACTGGACTGACCCCAGTATAGTCCACCTGTTTTTACCCTGAAAATTAGTTTGAAAGTAGGTGGTGGGGATTATAATAGCTCTCAATTCTAATATAAAAACAACAAAAGCATTCAAAATGTCAGCCTTCAGACCTTAACTCATTTCAGAATTTCCAAGTGTCAAAGAGGGTGTGTGGACCAATGAGACTATGGACCCTAATAATTTATAAAAGAAATCACAAGATATTAGAAAAATAGTTAATGATGGTATTGTACAAAAAATATTGCATTCAATCTATTAATTCCAGCAAAGAACACAAGGTGGGATTATCATAGATTTTTATACTATTTTTTTAGATTTTCAAAACTGAGGGTGGATCTCATTGAACATGGGCAGTGGCGTAACCAGCTTTTTTTTTCAGGGGGGGGGGCAAGGGGGGGGGGGGGCACATTATTTTCAGGGGGGCAAAGCAATATTAAAATTTGTGAGTATAGTATATGGCCCTATGTAAATACACTTAATTTCAGGGGGCAAGAGGGGGGCAAGATTTCCCACGATTCCCTTGGTACCAATACACTACCAAAAGACATTTATTAAAGCGCCCTACGCAGTGAAACACAGCGCGGTACAAGAAAACATATATGTACAACAAAATCATGATCTGAAAACCCATTCCACAGTTTAATATTCATGTTCTAAACAAAACAGCAAGCCAAATCAACCAAACAGTGAGTTTAAGATGCGGACTGAAAATTTGAATAGATAGAGAGATGTTGCTTCCATTGTTTGTGGAAGATTGTTCCATAAGGTGGTGCAGAGACTGAAAGGCACGATCACCGGTACTGTCCGGGTTCTTGGATGTGAAAAGAAGAGTTTGTCATAAAGGAACGAGTGGATATAAGTTGACGTTGACGGAACAATGAGTTTCTGAGAATAAATCGGGGAGCTAGAGAATGAAGACACTGGTATAATAGACGAGGTTTTGAATATGAATACGAGAGTCTTGATGGAAGCCAATGGAGACGATACAAATAACAGATTACTGGTGAGGGTAACGTCCAACTAAGATATAAGTCGGGCGGCTCATATTTTGTAGGCCTGGAGCCGTGTGTGAGATAGGTTGAGTGGCTCCCAACAGCAAAGCATTCCCATTGTCTATTCTGGAAGAATATAAAGGAGATCACCACGATGGCGATTTATTTTTTTCTTTGCTGGGTTGATGGAGCTGGCCATGTTTGCCAACAAAGAAAGCAGGTGTGTGGTGGAATGTTAGAATTTCAGACGGTATTATATAGTGTTGTTCACAAATGTCACTGTCTTCTAATTTTTTTTTAAACGGGGACTAAATGTCAAACGGAAAAGATATTCAGCATGCAATGCTCGCGTAGAGCCATTCATATTACATGTACTATCCCTCAAATACCACATGCTATACAAATCACATTGAAATTCCCAGTAAATCAATTGAGGCATTCAATGCTACCTTGGATAACACTAGTTTTCTATATGGCCAGCGCAACGGTAGCTAACGGTGATGTGGGACAGGAGGGACTTCAATTGACTCTACTCTTCCATGGCGATACTGTGGTTAAAATATTTTATCCAAAGGAGCCTACTGCGTTATTTGTATGGGTTAATCTGTGTTCAGTAGTTATTTATTTATTGAAATCACCTGCAGATTACGTCGATTCAAAGTCATACAAACCTATTAGACCTGTTAGATACTCAAAAGAAAATTACTTTGTTTTGACAATCTTCATGGGACAAACTATAACATGAAGTCGCAATGGCCGCGAGATGGCCGAACGTCACTATGGCCGTTCAGTGAGTGGAGATTATTGGTAACATGGATGCGCATCAGTTACCGATTAGTTTTTGTCTTCTATTAGCTAATTAATTATGTAATTCATCATGTGAGTAATCCTTTCAAAACATAATTTATTACATTATATGTCAAATATTCAAAAACTTAGCGTGTTATGTCCTTTAATGATTGAACGGCAGGTTTAAGTGTCTTGATCCATATAACGGCGTATGCGAGATATATGCGCAGATGGTAGCGATACATTTACTAGCGAAGATATTTGATCAGTGTGATAGACAAAACAGGGTCAAACATAATTCCAAGATTGATGAGTGATTTGTTTCTATTTCTGACATTATCCATCAAGTTAACGTTCTTGAGGGACGGAGGGGGGACAAAAAAAGAAGAACTGGATATGATGAGCCGGCAATGAAAAATTCAGTCTTTGATTGATTAAGTTGTAGTTTGTTGAGAAGCATCCCCGTCTGATGTGTTTGATACATGTTGGTAGTTTGCAAGGAGAACATCACATGCACCAGATATTCTTGGGATAAAAGTTACATACATTTGCGTATCATCGGCATATATGGTAGCTGATGTTATTACTGCGCAGTATCTTGCCAACAGGATGCGTATAAATGCTGTATAATAAGTGGTCCATGATCGATCATGTGGGACGCCATATTCCATTTAAAGACTGTTCTATGATGATGCCGGGAGATACACACACGTTTTTTCGATGACGAAGGATAGTTAGTGAACCAATGCCAAGTGGGCCTGAAACATGAAAATCTGAGTTGTAAACTGTGAAAAATATTGCATGATTCTATAGTATCAAATGAGTGCACTGATGGTTCGAGCATAACAAGAAAAACGACATGTTGTTTGTCAAATGGCAGATATAAAATAATTTTTTATCGTAGAAGAGCTGATTCAGTGGAGTGGAGAGGCTTGTGATTAGTATATGCCTATGTAAATCACTAATTGTCAGGGGGCAAACTGAACATGGGACTATACCCTGTGTCCGTATGGTACTAGCTTGTGAAAAGGGGCAGAGGGCAAACTATAGAAGGTTAAATTGTCTATAAACAAAAGGCCAACAACAAAAACAAGCGTTCTTGAACCACAAGTGTCACCTGTTTTTGTGATCCACTTTTTTACTCCTATTTATAACTTAAACTCATATGACCTTTGACCTCGGTATGTGTCCCTTGACATCATTATAATATAAGGTTGCAAAGGGGAAATATCTCTGACCCAAGTTAGTACATAGCAATGGAATTTTGCTTCTCGAATGAGACACTTTCTCTGAAACTTTAGAAAAACACCGGCAACCTGGCAGGCACAGAATGAGGACCTGGAAGGTGCCCGACTCGGGACCATGGTTGGCTTTTGAAGTTTTTATGTTTTTAAATTTCTGTATGGATGTAAAATCAGGTGAGTTTGTTGACAAATGGATTGATCTATATTAAAAGTGAGCAAAGTGACTTAAAACAATTAACCTGTTTTTACGATTTGGTATTTTTAGGGTCACTTTCCAAATACCACACATCCAAAACCACACACACACAAACAAATGCATTTAACCTAAGCTAACAAGCCCTACTTGAAAGGTTAGTTCAACCATAGAACATGCTTTTTTAATTGGCCTAATACAAATTTTGTAATGGAAATCATATTCCGTTGTTTTTCTTGCCACAGTGGTGTCTGGAGTAATGCTAATCTGGAATATTGCCTTATGATATGGAAACAACTGATTCGGATTGAAATAAAACAAATGATGAGATTGTGCATTGCTGAAAATATGCTTTCATCTCAGACAAGAGAATTATGGGCTGCCTGCTTGTAATCACTGAATTAACCGGTACTGGTAATGTGTAAGGTGCTGTTCAATCATGTATATTCTATACTTGGGAAAGCAACTTGCGGTTTTGATTGTAGAAGGAATAATGCAAATTCCAAAGCCCTATTCATAATGTACTATAATTTGATGGTTAACCATAACATGGCTTGTTGATTTTTTGTTATCTTGGGAAATGAAATGGATTTGAGGCCTCCAAATTCAGGGGGGGGGGGGGGGGGGGGGGGGACAATGAGAAAAAACGGCCTTTCCCTCTGATATCAAATCTATACTACTCCCGGGTAAATCGGGATGGGGTCCCAAAGATGATCGGAACAAAAAACTTTAATTGTTCATTGCCAATTTTTTTTAAAATAAATACAATCAGAGTCGATTTAGACAGTGAGTACATTGTAGACCAGGGTCTCAATAGGCGGCACGCAGGCCAATCCGGCCCGTGCCAACAATTGACTTGTGGATCTCGAATTGCTCTAAAATATTAAAGGGAAATAAGAAAGTCAAGTGTATTTGGCCATAAAGTAGGGAACTTTCAAAAATGTTCAGCATTCTCGGGCCCTTCGATACAGGGGGGTAGGAAATGCCAACATAACAGCAACAACGAATTCAAAACGGCATCAACTTGGGTGCTATGCTAGTCTTTTTCAAAGACTTACCGTAGGGGGGCGCTTTCGTACGCATATCACGAACGGTTACACACAGACTGACTAAGAATAGGCATGGTCTCGAATATTTAAATCTTAAGACTTATTGGAAATACGCTGTTTTGCAGAGTGAGGTGAATCCACTAACCTAAACGGATTTGACATTAATAATTTTTTCCTTAATTATCTGATTTACTAAGAGATCTTGAATGAAGGTTTAGAGTGATTTTGTTTGTAAGTCACCGGACTCAGGGCCATAGTAAATGCCGTAACAGTTCCAAAATTACCGTTGGAAATCCCAATTGGCCCAAAAACGAGCATGTCGTGTCATACCCCCCTGTTCAGCTAATAATAATGAGAAAAACACCGAGTTTGGCTACGCCCCCTGCCTATGGGTAAAAATTTGAGGAATCCAAGGGCCGCTTCTAAGTAATAAGTTTTCATATTTTATTATCATTCAATTTTAAATACGCCCAATATCTGTGACTTTCAATGTGAAAACTGTCAACACTATATGCATTTGATTGCTTGGCTAGGATTAGCAAAGCAACAGTACTGTGATTGCTAAATCAGAAAATCTAATAAGGTGGTTCATTGAACCACAAAGTGTCACATGTTTGCGCGAATACTGCGATGACCTTTTCTTACAACTTGACCTGATACAGGCCTACAACACAAAATTTCTGTCTGCTGCGGACCTTCAACAAATGTCGCAAAATTTCTGTCAAATATGTGAATTGAAGTGCACATCACAAGCACATTTAGCACAAAGTCCTACAGCTGGCCCAGTTTTGACACACTCTGGTGCAATCTGGCCTGTATTTGAAACCTTTTTGTATTCTTAGGGTTTGTTTTTTGTTATTGTTCCTTTTAATTTTGAAAAATTTTCTGCAGTTGTCAATTTTTTTCTGGGGCCTGCCAAGGTCCCATGGTCCTGGGGATTTTGTAGGCCTGACCTGATATGCCCCTTTGACCTTGGATGTGACCTTTGACCTCATCAGCTGATAAAGTTGCACATACGGCACCTGTAACCCAAGTTAGGTTGCATTACGATTTAATGTTTTTCCAACTAGCACCAAAACTTTCACTCAAACTTTAACATTTCAAAACAGACAGACAACATGTTTAATGGTTATTGCCTCTGCAATCCTTAAAGGCAACTATAACACAAAATCTACAAAAATCTGATTTTTACTTATTTATGGAGCCTTATAGACTACATGTGGTCAACATACTCTAAAAAGGAAATAATTGAATGTGACATTTGGAAAACACAGCTACTTAAAGTAAATAAAAATAATTAGTATACAATTATACATACAAGCATAAACTAGTCTAGTGGGTAGAGGGGTTCGTGCACCCCCTGAAATAAAACTTATAATCAATGTCACTATATCAGAAAAAAGCGTAGAAAACGATTAGCTATGTTAACAAAATCAAAAGTGTCCAAGTATCATCTTTTTTGCCAAATAGCAAATTAGTATCGCCATTACAGAAAAATACATGTTTCAAATTCTCAGCAAGACTGTTGATAAATGAACAAATGAGGTGACTGGGCCTTTGTTTCGAGGGTTCAAAGATCAAGATTGAACACCATTGTGAAAAAATTACCAGGATTTCCCTATTATGACGTAATATGCAAATTAGGATCGCATAGCTAAAATACAATTTTCGATATATCTCAACCAATACGTTGATAAATGAACAAATAAGATGGGGTGACTGGGCCTATGTTTGAGGGTCAAAGATCAAAGATGGAACATTTGAAAAAAGGCGAACTGATTTACGCGACTGCGTAAATATGTCCCCGCGAATGTTGCGATCTAAAACGCAAAATGCAAAACTTCAACACGTCACCCCCTCCCCAACACCCCACAAAACCCACCCCCTCCCCAACCCCCCGCAAAACCCCACACCCCCTCCAAACCCCACAATCTCCCCACCCTCATACCCAACACCCCCACAAACACCCCACCCCTTACTTAACACCCCTCACACCCAACCCAACACCAATCCCCTGTAAACACACCTCCCCTTTCCCCAACACCCCGAACCCGCATTCCCCTCCCCAACACCCCGCAACACCCTCCCCTCCTAACACCCCCCAACACTCCCAACCCTCCCACACCCCGCAACACTCCACGGACCCATCCCCTCCCCGTTGCACACCAACCACCTCCCCAACACCCCACGCAACACAAAACATTCCAACACCCTGGTTCAACACAACACCCCTGCCAAAACCACCCCGCAATACCCCACCCCCTCCCAACACACCCCACAATACCCAACTCCCTCCCCAAACACCCCCAAAACAACCCACCCCCTCCCAACCCCCAACACCCCACCCCGCCCCTATAGCATAGTAGTATCATGTAGCGAAGGGAATTTGCCTATCCGATTGTTACCGTTTCAGGACTACAGCAATTTACGAATATTTTTTAATTAGCTCATTACTACCTTAAGCCGGCATATACTTTCAAATTGCAAAAAAAAGATGTGCCCTACGATAGCCTTTCATGCAGCGCAGGATAGGAAGGTAAGGGAGGAGGAGGCGGTTCTGCTTGGTTGGGTTGTCCGGTGCACGGTCTCAGATGGGTGGCTGGGTGTTTACGGTGCCGGGGTCCTTTTCCTCCGTTGGGGCGGGTCCTGCCTTGAACACAAACATAAAAAACCCAAACCCCAAACAACCAAAACAACAAAACCAATACCACCAACAACCAAAACACAAACAACCCCCCAAACAACCGTAAAACAACCCAACCCACACACAACCTCCACAAAAAACAAAAAAAACAAAACAACAAAAACACACCACACAAAACCACAACACCCCACACAAACACAACAAAACCCCACCAACTAACCACAAAACAACACCCCACACCCAAAAAAAAGGGGGGGAGCTCCCAAAAAAATTAAAAAAAAACTGCTTTTTTTTTTTTATGTTGTACGGTCAAAAATATAGCAATTACGCTGATTTTGCATATTAATTAGTTCATTTGGCATACTCAATTTGCACGAAAAATATGCCCAAAAAATCTAATCAGGTCAACAAACTCTTCAGCAAGCTTGGATTCCACCAAGTTACATCATTATACGCCTTACGGATCCCAGAAACTTGTACACAGGCCTTGCAGGGGAAAATCTCATAAAATTATGCAAATTAAGATACTTAATTAGCCGATTTTAATGGCCACAATCTTATCAGGTCGAGAAACTCACAACCCGCTTCTTTGTCAACCAAGTTACATCATTGTCGACTACGGAAACTCAGAGAAAATCGTATACAACATGGGGAACATTTTGTCAAGGACGGACGGACGGACGGGACGGACGGAACGGACGCTGCTCATTTCATTAGTCCCCGTTCCGAAACCGTTCGGCGGGCGGGGGACAATTATCAGATCTTTTCCATGATGGACATAATATGCAAGTTAGGTCGCATAGCTAAAAACCATATTTGGGTATATCTTGGCCAATTTTCCACATAATGCCCACATAAGGATGACGAGACCTATGTTTTGATTGTCAAGGATTAATTAAAGGTACTTTTAAATTTATGTTCAGGTTCACAAATGTTCACCGCAAATACGAAGAATATGCAAATTAGGGCCCTCAATGTCGATAGTCTCTTTGTTGGCCAAGTAGTAAATTTAGATTTGACATCTATACATAATACTCTAGCGTTGTGGGACCCGTTTACTGGAGTTGAAAACCAAAGATCCAGATAATACTTGTAACATTTCTTTTAAATTCAAGGTATGCAAGGTACTAGATAATGCGAGACCTAAGATACTGGGGTGTTATCATGCCGTAAAGCAAACGTGAAGAACTGAACTCTACAGTCTCCAAAGACTCTCTGCCAACATGCAAGTATAATATCCATATTGTATCATGGTTAGTTTACACCATCAGTAAATGTAATAAAGGAAACTGCAGGAGAAGAAACATTTACTTGCAAAGACGTTTCTAAAATCATCCCCCAACCAAGATTATCAACATTTAGACTTACAAATATGATTAAGCACTAAATACTTTTTTTCACATATTAAGCATTTTCCTGTCATTCAGCCATTAATTAAAGCATTTTCTCTTTCATTCAAGTGTGCAATTAATTAAAGACTAATGTAACACTTAGAAAGGGACATGTTGTAATCAAAGCCAAAAAGAAAAGTCCGGAAAACGTGAAGTGAAGAAAGAATGAAGAAAAGGATTTTTGGCTTCGAACGCATCCGATTGTTGCTATACATATTGTAGCATAAATCAAGGAGGCAAATAGAACGGCTATGTTGTATGCAGCCGCCAACCAGAAAGCAGTTGTTACAGTCTGGTGGACATTGGATCTATATCTTCAAACAGAGTTAGATCTTGCTTTACTTGTTACCCTTGATTTGTGTGTGTGTGTGCTCTGGTAAGTATGTGTGTGTGTGTGTGTGTGTGTGTGTGGGGGGGGTGGGGTGTGTGTGTGTGTGTGTGTGTTGTGGGTGTGTTGTGTGTGTGTGTGGTGATATGAAACGAAAACTATTGCTCTGAGAAACCTGCTGAAACGCTACAGAAGGACCAATGAAAGGCTAATCTCCTTACAAAGGTAATCCACACAAAAAATATGCAGTTGAATTTGGGAATAATGTTTCTGAAAGCTTTGCACAAGCTTACACTCATGGAAACACTGAATGTGTCTAGGTGTTGCTCTGCTCCTTCGTCTCGATATTTTGCTGGCTTTCAATGAGCTCATAGACCCTCGAGTTATGATTTTTGGGTTGGGTGAGTCCAAGTTGCAGAGATGAAGGCTCGTAATCCAGCCGGGCATCTGGCCTTGCCTGCCAAAATAAAACCTGATTAAAAAGCCATACAAAAATTCTTGCATATGGTAGTATATATAGATCGTGTCATTCTCAAAAAACTGGTGTGAATGATGAGCCATCAGGAAAATTTGTCGGGCCAATGCGCTTGGAGTGAAATGGTGCGGGAAATTTTGGTGGTGTTGAATGTTCAAGCTAAGCTGAACCTGCAACTTATCTACCCCGGCAGAATTTATTGTCTTACGGCCTTTGACTTATGTTGCACTTCCTGTTCTGATCCCTGCAGCACTGTTGACAATGTTGTGCCATGGACTTAGTAGGATTTATTTCAAAGTTATCCATTTTCCAAGGGAAGATGATGTTGTCTCCTGTCATAATTTGAGGTCTATTTTGAGAGGCTATGTTGATTCTTTGACCAGGGCCTTGGCCAGGGCTGTTTTTACTTCAAAACAAAAATCATGAAATGTCGTAGGGACCAAACGGTGCAGAATCATGGTGAGAGGCTGCGTTGGAACATAACTTCTTAGATGATTTCAAATTGTCTCTCTGGCACTGACGGTACAGGTTCTTGCCATAGATGTTTAAACTTTGCGCTATCTTCTAAGTCATTTTAAAGCTGTACCGGCAGGCGAACCGGATATGGCAGCAGTTATGAATTTCTCAGACGCCAGCTCCATGTTGTGACTGTGGTAGAGGCCAAGGAAGGTCTATTGGGCTCATGGAAAGCCTGCTGAATATTACGAAGGAGAGCTACATCGGACACCGATAAAGGTGAACCAGACCCATTTTTCGGGCCCGTGACTCCCTTGCTCCGTGGCTCTTCAAGTGGAGTAGGACTTGAGGGTGCTGTGTGGGTAACGGTAACACCTTTATCTCTACGTTGTCACGGAAAATAAAATTCTAGTGGAAGAGGGTCCACGGAAGACAATCTACGAGGGGGGAGGCGATGCCGTTGAAGTCGATACTTCCGGTGGTGTATCATCTCCAGCAGAACGCTGATATCCAACTCGTTCACATCAGAGTTTTTGCTGATCACAAGGGTTATGTATCTGATCACAGAATGATAACATGAGGATAATGGGGATTATATTATTGTCGGAGATGTCACTCACATGAAGCTGCTCCAATCTATATCCGAGTTCCTTTAAATTTACTGAGGGATTAAAACTACTACGATGCTATGTTTTTTAAAAGTATTTTAATGAGTACAGATTTTAAGTATAAATGTTGATAAAAAAAAAAAAATTTTGTTTTGGGATGATTTTTAGAAACGTCTTTGGCCAAGTCAATTTTTTCTCCTGTGTTCCTTAAAATATAATGAGGGTTTTTCAAACTACCATGATAAATATGAATATCAAACTGCATGTTGAAGGAGATCAATGGAGGACTCCGTTTGCTTTTCGGCTGATAACAACACAGTATCTTAGTTCGCATAGTCTTGTCATTCCATACTTGAAATTTAGAGAAATGCTTACAAGTATAGTATAGAAGTCTAATTTTACTTGGCCAGAAAGTTTCTTATAATTACCCACAAAAAGAGACTATCGACATTGAAGGCCCTAATTGCATATAGTTCTTAGTATATTTGCAGGGTGAACATGTTAATGACACATAAAATAATTTATGAGTGCCTTTTAAATTATCCCTTGCCCTAAAAAAACATAGGTCTCGCCATTTTATGTAGGGCAGGATGTGGAATAATGGCCACGATATGCCCAAAATATGGATTTTTGGGCTAATGGCGACCCTAAATTGCATATTATGTCATCGTGTGGACATCTGGTAATTTTCAAAATGGTTCACCATCTTGATCTTTGACCCTCGAAAAATAGGTCCAGTCACCATTTGTTCATTTACCAACAGTATGGGTTGAGGAATATATCAAAAAAATTGTATTTTGAGCTAATGGCGCACCTAATTTTGCATAGGACGTATCATGGGTACATCTGGGTATTTTCAAAATGGGTCCCTCTTGATTCTTTGACCCTTGAAACATGGTCCAGTCACCTTATGGGGTATTATAAAACAGTTTTGGCTGAGATATATCGAAAATTGTATTTTCTGTAATGGCGATACTAATTTACATAAAATTGCATAAACATGATCGTGGGACACTGTTTGATTGGTTTAATATAGCTAATCGTTTTTACGCATTTTTTCTGATATAGTGACATTGATTAGAAGTTTATTTCAGGGGGTGCACGAACACCCTTCTACCCACTTCGACTAAACTGCTACTAACCAAATCCAAAGATTCAGGAAATAAGTATGTTTTCAGTAAGCCTTTAAACTGACACTGGTGTGGAAGGGCCTCTCTAATAGTTAAGGAAACACAATGGAAATGTATTGCCAATGTGTACTGTCTTTGGTTTTTTAGCCTAAATAAAGTAAAATGCTTTAAAATAATTCTAAAATCTTGAGAAAATTTCCTTACTGATTGTGTCTTCTGGTAATCTACACAAAGCAAATCCATTTGTAAGTCAAATTTGATGAATGAAGCATATTTATGGGGTGTGAGAGCCAAAACAAGGAAAGGGGAAGAGAAAAAAATACATCTGGTCCTCAGGATCGCTTGTGTCGCCTGCCATCGCGGTTGGTTAGTGAATGATGAGGCCTTGCATGACTTTGACCTTGATATTGTGACCTTGGACATCATAAACAAATGAGGTTTTGCATAAAACTCCATAAAACCAAGTTTGGTTTGCAATCGAACTTCAACTTTTCAAATGAGGTGATTTTACATTTTCAGCCCTATCTTACACACTGAACACATGACCGCTGACTTTGGTATGTGACCTTTTTGGACAAACATCGACAAATGAGGATCCCCTGCTGCACCTATGACTCAATTTGGGTGACCACATCATCAAGTATGTGGAATATTACAGGCAAAGGTTAACCCTTTTCACAAACAGACATCAACAACAAAAGACATCAACAACAATAGGGACAAAGTGATCCCTATGTGTCTTCTGCTTAAGGAAGGCGACACAACTTCCTGCTTAGGCAGGCAACACAAACAAAAAAAAAGGAGTAAAAAATGCCCCAAACAGGCTGAAAATCAAAGAAAAAGCTAAAATTCGGCACTAACAAAAACTTTCTTAAAATTAGGCAATCCTCTTAAACGAGGAGATTTCACACCCGCGGTTTCCATCAAAATAGCAAGCACAGGAAAAGGCAGGAGGAGGGGAACTCGGGAGGCCGCTTGCAAAACCAACATAGAAACAAATTGGGATGGTGATAAATACAATTTTAAAAAAAAAAATCTGTCACAAACAATTTGCGTACATTTATCATAATCTTTTGATAATCCACCAATCAGTTTGTCCAAAGGCCTATTTTAGCCTAAAATGCTTTAAATGTGTGATTTACTTAGCAGTTCCTGGAAAGGACTTATAACTATGGCCTGATTCCATGGGGCATCTCTCCATGCCGTTACTTAAGTAACTTATTCTCAACCGTAGAAAGATACAATGCTGGAATGGCATTAAAATTTGCATTACAAGTAAGGTTTCAATATACGTGGGTCTATTAGATCAGAAATAATTTGGAATTACGAAGCTCAAAAAACATGGGGTTCCAATCCCAATATTCCGGTTTATTAGAATTTGATATCGACCTGACGAAGGCATTACAATCGTTTGAAACACTGATTTGTTACATACCATCACTGATCAATCTAGATTTGATCATTTGTATGGCTGAACATCTTTATCTCATTCCTGTATTGTAGTTCATTTACTTTTGACACAAAAAGCTTCCCATAAGCATAAACCTATTAGCAGTGAAAAATTAATATTACACGACCACACTGCAATGAATTTTGTGTCAATAGGCTAGAAAGGTCATAAGAGGACATATTCAAAGTTATAAGTTCTGGAAAGTGTGTGAAACATGCTAAAATGGGGGGTGGGGGTGTAATTGGTAAGTGGTCGTAGGACACTATAAGGGCAACATTTGAGCGAAATAAGAAGATCTGAGGGGTCACTCGGGCTCTTCCTGTAATTTAGGTGGTTTGGACAGGGAAGGACCCCGTGGGAAAGGATGTATTTTGAGAAATTGTGTAGTACTAGGGGTCTAGGAAAGGTGTTGATAAGTGGAGGGGGGGAAAAGGGAGAAGCGAGAAGAGGGGGGGGAAATGGAGAGGGAGAGAGAGGGAGGAGGGAGAGAGGGAGAGAGAGAAAGAGGGAAAGAGGAGGGGGAGAGGGAGGGGGGAAGGGAGGCGAAGAATATTTTTTAGTTTTTTTTTATATATTTATTGTATTTATAGTTAAATAATTATATTATTATTTTTTAGTTTTAATTTATATTTTAATTTATTATAATTTATTGAGAATATATTTTTTAAATTACTGGGGGGGGGGGGGGGGGGGGAGGGTCACTTGTATTCAAAGGTGGGGGGTATTATCCGAACATTGGACTTCAAAATGCACCCTAAAAGTATTTTCACCGACTAAAAAAACATACCCTAAACAATTTTTTGTTTTTTTGTCTGTTTTTGCTACACTTAAAGAAGTATTTTGTCAGTTTTTATTACCCTAAGTAATAAAACAAGTAGAAGCAATGCTTCTGTGTCATACCTTTATTATCTGCTTTGCTTTACAATATTTGATCTCTGGTTAATTTGAGTATTACACGTACATCACAATTTCAGGGTTTAGAAAAAAACATACCCTTCTTCCAAATTTGCTGTTTTTGATGACACTAATCAATGTACGCGCGTTGGAAAAAAAAAGATTACCCTTTTTACAGCGTTTTCTTGTTCATGCATAATATCAACACTTTGACTACAAGTGGCCCCCCGGGAATAATCTATCAGTGTTGACACAATATTTTAGAGGTACAATATTTCATGTTTATATTATCATCATTATTTCTCTAATTGACCCCCCCCTACTAATCGGTGAGGTAAAATTTCATCAGGAATTCATATGGAAAAGTTTATGGGGGGACTCTATGTTATACACAAGTACAAACAACCTCCTTGCCTCGGAGCTGAGTCGTCCTATCAGGATACACGACGGCTCCCCGGTGGATCAGACTTACTAGCTGAACAAATCTGACACCACCACAAGCATTACAAATGACTTGGGGATACGCTCGAGATAGAGAAAAGCCGCCTCCAAACAATTGATTGGCACGTTACAGCTGTAGGAAAAAAGATTTGTCCAAGCACCAGCAGCAATTTCTGTGACCAATATCTCAAAAGAAAGGTGGTGTTGCTATTTACTCATTCCTCCTGAGAAGAGGTCAAATAAACCTAGCAATATGTAAGAACGGGTGTTCTAAGAATCGTAAGGAATTGCTTGCTTACCTTCTCCTGATGTTGATTTGTACCAAATGCATTGTCTTAGGCAGAAGATGCGAACTCCCATAAATATATATTACAAAATTAATAGATATTCATTTTGATCATCCTGTTGACGACACACCAAGTGACGTAATACCCACAATCCTCTTCCTCTTTTCGTCTGACCCGCGACAAGATAAACATCAGGCAGGGGGCGGGCGGGCAGGGGAATAAACATCGGAGAAGGTAAGCAAGCCTTCCTTACGAGTCATTAGAACACCAATGTTCTACATGACTCATACAGGGAATCTGCTTGCCTTCAATCGTGGGATGTAAACAAAGTGCATTAACATCGCCAGATTAGTACAGGTACTAGGAGGCGGGTGCAGGAAGCAAAATGTCACACCTGGATTGCGTGAATCCGAAATGAGCCTGAATATGCCACATTGCAAGCAATCGAAGAAGAAGTAAGAGCAGAAGAAGAAGTAAGAGGTCACATGCCAATAGAGATAGCATGAAACTTAAGCGCACCAATTACTAAGAGAATTAATTTGCTGAGCCCCTGAAAGAGTGGCTCCGGCAAGAGCATGGCAAGATTGAGAAGTACATGAGGAGACGTCACACGAAAACCAACACCCCTCGTGCAAAAAACACGGCGCATAACTGAGCGGTTTACTCCCAAGTATGAAGGTCTACAAGGCCTCAGAGGCAGGCCAGAGCACCATTAGACCCATTTGACCACCCTCAGGGCCCGAGCCTGGACGACAAGAGGAAGGGGCACCGCAGGTGAGCGGAGGACTGAGGAGGGCGGGGAGAAAGAGCCCAGATCCTCAGGCACTCGCGGCTACAGTCCTTCTGCCGAGAAAAACCTACACAGAAAAGGGACAGGAAGAACCTGAGTCATCAATGTTTAATCCCTTAACGCAGCAGCCCACATATACCACTCACGTGAGCCCCTCAAGGGCCAAGTGAGTGCGAGGAGACGGAAAAAGAGGGAATCTAGCAGAGGCCGACATAAGCTCCTCCGATCTTCAACATATCTAGATCGAAGCCTACCTGGGGTGGTAAGCTTCAGGATAGTTACATGCAACCCCAAGTGTATCAGAATCTCCACCAGAATGGAAAAGCCCCAGAAGATAGACCCCATTCTGGGGAAACATCCAATTAGTCATACTCTGCGATGTCGCCTGAAAAGTGACCACCATCAAACGACATATCAGTAAAACGTTTGAAAGGGTGCTGACAAAGAATCCTCAGCAAAAATGTTGGAGAGGAGAGTACCCGATCAACAGAAACAGCTCCAACATTTACTCAAGGCCTACCTAAACAAACCTGGATTGAGGCGGCAGGAGGAGTAAGAGAACCTAAAGATTTCCGAAAACTTTAAAGTGTAAGGAAAAATCGCCGAGTAAAAGGCAGTGGACAGGAATGCCTAGCCCCAACAGCATTCCCCTATCATACGAAATGACTAAGGGGGACGCCACCGGCGACTGGGGAAATCCAATTAGGCATGACAAGAGGAAAAACCCTAAGTGGATAAAGATCCCAGCTGGACCGTAGAGCAAAACATATCTGCCAAGTGGAAATAGGATTGCTACAAGGATAAAGAGGGTAATTCCCTTTGGCACGTAGCAAAACAAACTCAATCATATCCTCGCAGGCTGGAACATAACAGAATAAGAATACTGTAAAAAACCAGCCCAGGGCACAAACCCCAAAAGATTTCTCTCACTTTATAAAAAAGGCTGAGAGGGATTATAAGTCCAGTCTCTGCAGCACCATGCCAGACCAAGAGTGGAACATTAATATATATAAAAATTGAAAGGTATATGATAAAATAATAGTCTATCCCACCATATACAGAAACTCTGCTAGGCGGGGAATGAAGATAATTATCAATCAGAGAACAAGAGGTAAAAGAAGGAATATAAAAGTATAGTAATCACACCCTCCATTGATCAGAACAAAACCAAACCAGACATAGATAGATTGGTGTGATACCCCCTTTCAACAATTATATATTAAGGTGGTTATTCCGATTTATAGGTGTATTGTGTTCTCTACTTGATATGAAGAGCCTGGCAATTGCACATACACCCATCCAAGTACCGTGGGAAACAAACTTGTGGTTTGATGGTAGACGCATTAATGAATGTTGCAAAGCACTATTAAATACTGTGATAAAAAAGTGTTTTAACCACTAAACGGGGTTTTTTGTTTATAGTTTGGGAATGAAATGGATTCGAGGACTCAAATTTCGGGAGACAATGAGAAAAATACGGCCTTTCATATGATATCAAATCGGGATACTGTCCGGGTAAATCAGGGGGGTCCCCAAAGACGATCGGAACACGCCCCTTAAATTGAAAGCACAAAGTGATAAAAAGAAAGTCCTTGTCATTTGAGAAGCCCAAAGACTCTTTATCAATTCCAATCAATCCATCCCCGGCAGAGAGATTGAGGAGTTTCACTGCATTCAAAATAAGCAACAAAACCCGCCGCGGGCGGCTGGTGAAGTGCCTATAACGGAGCCGAGTATCCCTGTTATAGCGTGAGAATAAAAGGACCCCCGCGGGGATCGGTCACAAAGCCCGACCAGCGGCGCGTGCCACACACGACGTAGGAGAGATTAAAAAGCCGAACCAAATGACAAGTCCGAATAGAATATATTTATCAGGGGCGGTTGTTGTAGACTTGGCCGAGTATTCCGACACAGAATTTAAGCCAAAAAGACGAAAATTAATCGTCTACAATTTCATCTAGGGTATCCATCGCGAAGATGGCGATTCGGATACCCGAAACATCGATCGAAAGCGATCAGAAGCGATGAATACGGCATAAATCACGGCGGAATCCGACACACAATTTGGGCTACTGACGAAAATTATTAATCGCCAACGTATCATCAACAGTATTCATCGCCAAAAGGGGCGGAACAAAAATCCGAAACTTCGAATAACAGCGATCCGAAAAGTGAGGAATACAAGCGTAAAAAAGTGAAGGAACGGCAAAGAAAAACAGAGCGCCCGTACTGGAAAAATTAATGGACGAAATATCGCGTGAAACGCCGTACGAAAGACACCGGCATTTATTGCTAAAAAGGAATTTGAATCCCCACAAAGCGCCACGATATGGATTCAAAACCATAAGCAAAGTGATTCCAATTTGTAGTCCTAACAAAGGACGAATCCAAAGGGAATAAGAGGGAGAGTAGCAGGATAGACCCGTACGCACGCCCCGTGGGAGAAGGGGTGAGGGGGAGAGACATCTAATCCCCAACCGGTGGCACAACCCCTAGGGATGGCTCCAATACCCCCCCCCCCCACAAACGCATCGGTTGGCGTTGAATCTTTATTTAAAAAACAACGCATCCAAACTCGGACCAGGAGGGGTATGAGCTCGGAAGAACCATGCGACTATCTAAGAGGTTGCAATAAGACGTAAGCCGCCCCGAAGAGAAAGGATTGTATGATGAAGTCGAGTCCAACCCCGGAGAGAAACTAAATAAGGAAGTTGAATCCAAAAAAGGGTACGGCATATAAAAGATATGATGCCACCATGAAGCTACGGGAGTCACTACCGCCAGTGAAGGCGAAGCTGTGCCCCGAGCATCCCGTTGTGGTAGGCAGGGGTGCAATTCGTTGGTAACTTGCGAGCATCAGGTTTGATTCTCGCAAGGTAATTTTGCGAGGAATACAATTGATGCTGGGGAACTACTTCGGTAAGATTTTGAAATGCAAAGTATTTCGGGTTTAATGGCCTGCTTAAGTATGAAAAAGTAATCATTTGTATTAAAACTAATTATTATGAGTTATCACCATATTGTATTCTCAAGAATATAGTAAATTACAACAATATGGTTTGTAAGAGAGATTACTGAAGTTGTTGTGAGCAGCCTAATAAAAAATCAAGGCAAGAAAATGTAAGCTTGCAGTTAATCAAGAACTCTTTAAGGGGACTATGCTCAGTCAAAGTTGCAAGGAAGGCATTTTTTTCCAAAAGGTTATTCTTCAAGGTTGAAAATATTTAAAGATCATACTATGCCTTTTTTTATTTTTTTTTGGATATTGGGCAGCTGACTATAAAAAATGTTCAAAAAATGAGGACCATAACAAATTTGATGCTATTTGTTGCCCTATAAAAAAAATCCTTTCCCACATATGAAATAATCTAAGTAATATTTTACGGCACTTCTTTTCACAGAGAATTCTTACCAGGTCTGTGAAAAGATATGTTGTCCCATTTTTCCCATATATAATGAACATCATTAATAAACCTTGCCCTTGTATTGGTCCTGTACTTTTTCCTATTATTGTTACAAATGACCGCATGTTGCCTTGACAAATTTAGATTGTCTTCATTATACTCAAACCTATAGTTGTTTAGAATCGACTCATCCCATGACCGCTAATGTAACAAGACTACTAAGGCTTCAACTTCCACTCACTGCACTGCTACTACTTGAAGATGCCGAAGACGTCACGTAAGCAAGTATGAGTACTTAACACAAATTATTAAAAACAAAAAAACAGTTACAATTTTTTAATTAATAAAACTCCAAGTATGAGTCCTTAACACAAAGTAAAAACCCCACGTGTGGTTCTTTTAATTATAACAAATTACGATTCTTCCTGTGCTTCCTCCGGACGAGGGGTGGTTTACGAATGTGAGCAGGCCGTAAAGAATTTGCATGGGTAATAAAAGGGCGCCGCGAACGGTGGACTAGGGACTCAGTCTAGAGGCACGGGCATGTCTTGCCATCGGGGTCAGGTCAATTAATGTCAATTTTTAGTAAACAATGTACATGTTCTTGATGTGCAATGCGTGATCTATCAAAGATGCACGGATTTCTGTCAGTGTTCACTACGTTCGACGTGATATTTACTTCTTGTGACAATTAAAATTGGGAACTATTTAATTCGTCTGTTCTTTCTTTCAAGAGAAAAATAAGTTTTTGGGATTCTCATATTTCAACTATTTACGGTCATTTCGGGTAAGCATATTTTTTTTTCTGATTGCGGGATTTACGAGATCAACTTTTATTCGCTACGCATAATCTTACGAGAATCGTGGCGCGAATCGATTCGCGGATTCGCGTCGAAAATGCACCTGGTAGGAATACCCCAACGCATGCTGTCCTGGGAAGTGCTTGGCGAGCAAGCGCGCCCAGGACAGAGCAGAGGAGGACACCCAGAGGGGGGTGCACCGTCCCGGCGAATAATGGGTTCCGTTCCCGCAAAGACTCCTCAACCTATAGGAGTGTCTTGTTAACAAAGCGTAGGTTAACACAGGCCAGTATCCATTGGGTAGATGAAGCGATGCTCCCATCGCCCGAATCCCGGAAGTGATTGAGGCGATTAGGGCGAAGGACCTACCCACAGTGGCCCGTGATCCCGAACAACTACCGCAAGAACAGAATACGGATAGTAGCCCAAAGCCCCGTGGCGTAACGGTCCTAGAATGTATGTAACCGTATTATTATTATTAAAAAGGCAAGTACATCGAAACAGACCTCGTAACCAGTAATAAAAATACAAACATACCACGGTGTGCCGTGAAGTGTCACACCGCAACCCCGCATTACACCGCGCCCCCGCACGGGACAAACAGGGTGTATACGGAAAGAAAGACTAAGAAATCTTCCACAAATTGTCACCCTTTACGGCATACTCCGGCGCCGATGACGATTGTCAACGGTACTGGAGTTGGAAGTAAGCAGGGAGTCCAGTATACAGTGATGACAGATGACAGAGAGGTAACACTGACATCAACCCGGTTTAAGATGATCAAACACCGGGTGACCCCTGACGACATGCAATACGACGCTAGCCAACACCAGCGAGAGAGGCAGACCAACCTGTTGGCCAACGCCCCCACCCCCCCTTTCCGCAAGCCAATCCAAGCGGATCGGCTTCACGACATGCAAGGGCGGGTATAATGCGCGGCAGTGATGCCGGGACTGGATCCCCAACAGGCGGCGAGCCTACAGAGTCCGTGCCCCGTTCACAGACCCATTGAATTTTTCCCCCCAAAGAAAGGTATTTAAACTCCTGGAAATGGAATTGTCTCGCGCATCGATCGTAAATCTGCGATGACTGTCTATGTATCGCTAATCCTGAAGGATTTAGAATGGCCTACATCACCAAAAGGGAACCAAGGCGAATTCGTATTTAAGCGATGCGTTAAAAATATGTCCCGCCAAGTTGCGATCATAACATCAATAAATGCAACTTCAACACTCAGACCACCCCTCCCAATTACCCCGCAACACTCCACCTCTCCCCAACACCCGCAAAACCCCACCCCTCCCCAACACCCAGCAAAACCCCACCCCATCCCCAACACCCCGCAAAAACCCACGCCTCTTCAACACCCCACACTCCCCACCCTCATCCCAACACCCCCCCCCCGCAACACACACCCCCTCCTTAACACCCCTCGCAACACCCCAATACCCTGTAACACACCTTCCTTTCGCCAAACACCCGCAAACCCACCATTACCCTCCCCAAACACCCCGCAACATCTCATCCCTCCCCCCAACACCCGCAACACTCCCACCCCTCCCCAAACACCATACAACACTCCCACCCTCCCAACACCATGTAACACTCCACCCCCTCTCCAACACCCCACAACACAACCCCCTCTCCAACACCCCGCAAACACCGACCATCCCAAACACCCCGCAATACCCAACCCCTCCCCGACAAACCCGCAACACCCTACCCCTCCCCAAACACCCGCAACACCCCACATCTCCCCAAACTCACCCCCTCCCCCTATAGAATAGTCGTCTCATGTAGCGAAGGAATTTTGCCTATCCGAAGTACCGTTTTAGAGATACAGTAATTACGGATATTTAATTAGTTCATTTGAATACCAAGCAGCATATATCACATACTTCAAATTGCAAAAGAGGTGCCTCATGATAGGCTTTCATGCAGCGCAGGAATTTTGAGTATTCGATGTACCGTTTCAAAAAATATAGCAAGTAAGCGGATTTTTGCCAATTTAATTAGCTCATTGGCATACTCAATTTGCCCGAATTACCGCCCCCCCCCCCCCCAAAATTCTAATCGGGTCGAGAACTTTTCAGCCCGCTTCCTTCCACCAAGTTACATCATTATATGCTTTACGTAAACTCCAGAAAACTTGTACACAGGCCTGGCAGGAACATTCTCATAAATGATGCAAATTAGATACTTAATTAGCATATTTTACGGCCATCCATCTAATCAGGTCGAGACATCATCCGCCCGTATTCTTTCCACTGTGTTACTTATCATTGTCGCCCTTACGGAACTCCAGATAAATCGTATACAAAGGGTTAAACATTTTTGTCACAGAACGGTTACGAAACGGTAAAGGCACGGAAGGGACGAACGAAAACGGAAGCTGTCATTTATAGTCCCGTTCGAAACTCGGTCGGCCCGGGGGGACAATAAACAAAATGAACCTGCTCAGCCGAAATCCCTGATGCAGGGACCGAGGCCATCAGGGTGGAGACCAGAGTAGTTTTAAAGGTAAAAGCCAACAAATCACCCGTACAGAACGGACAATGGCGTAGGGCTAAACCTCGCCGCAAATCTCTCGAACCTAAACCCCGTATTAAATGGTCGTTTGTAACTTAATTTCTACAGAGGAAATTAGCAACGGCCATCAACACAAGGTTTCGATCGAGAAGACTCATGCAGTGGAGGACGCCAGCGTAATTGAGCCAGGATAAGCGCCCGTACTGAACAGACAAAGCGTGTGGCCCAATATCGCTTAAGAAAACACCCGTCCAAAAGCATACATGATTCCCATGAATGGGATTCAAAGCCGGATGAATGGGTATTGTCTCGAACATCGACCAGCAAATCCCTTAGTGAATGGTCCTTTGTTTTGTCTAATCCGGGGGATATTCAGACCAGGACCAGGCAACGAGGAGATTCGCACGGGTCCAATCCCCAAAGCGCTTGTAGCCGACATCACCCCTGTGAGGATGAAGGCGAAAGCCTTCTAGACCCAGGCGTAGTAAAGCTGTAGTGTAAAACGGCCTATAGATATAGAGGAAAAAAGGGCCCCCGACATCGGGGGGGGTTTCGTGAGGCCGGGGGGTGCTTGCAGCGGGAGCCGCCACCGGTAGACGCTGCCCGAGGGCAGCGCCGCCCTTAGCGGACCCATAGAAGGGCAACAAAACCACCTGAGGTGACGGTGGACACCATGGCGTGTGATCTCCGTAATCGGTAGGTTACCGAAAACGGTGAATGAAAACACGCATAGTATCCAGTCAATCTACGCACCCCTGGGGCACGGCGACTGCTACGACACCGGGCGGGTGACGAACCATCTAACGGCGGGTGAACCCCCACACCCCCCGCTTAAAGCAGGGAGGAACTCCTTGTAACAAGCGAATGGGTATATAGGGGTGGTATTGTGATCGGTGGGTACCGAAGACGGCTACAACGCGCCCAGTATCCCATCAGTCAAACGCACCCCAGAGGCGCGGGGGATGACAGACACCAGACCAAAGTGTTTGTAACGGCGGGTGAACTCTGCTTACAGCAGGGAGGAAGCTCCGCATTCATTACCGGTAAATATCCCTACACCGGCCAAGTTATACCGAAAAGGACGAACAAACCCAAGGATCTACCCCGGTCCACCCAGAGCCAACCAGGTGCATAACGAGAGACCGATACAAACGGTGCACCTATTCGCCCTGGAGTAGACCAGCGGGGGTATCAGCGTGGGTTGTGGGTCCCGTGACGGCGGACAAGTCACGACAGATTACCGGTTAGGATAGTGGAAGCGGTTTACTGCAACTTGTCGACAAAACCACCCCCTCGGCTATACAACAAAACGCAACCACTTCTATTCGAAGATAGTATAAATAACTTTTTAAAAAAAGATGGTGTTGGTGGTCAAAAACGTTGGTGGCAGGGGTGTTTTTTGGTGCAAAAAAAATCACGTTTGAGCTAACAAGTTAAGACTATTAAGATTTATTAAGTTCTTAGCAAACAACTTTTAATCATCATGCTAATACTATCACATCTCTGACATTTATTTAAGATTTCTGTTTATAAAACGATATAAAGGTCTAGAATTTAGCCCCAAACTCACCTTTTTTCCTCTAAACAAGCAATCCTTGTTATCAAATGTCACACAGCGAGTATTACCTGAAACCCTTTATATGCAATGTATTAAAACTTTATCAAACAAAAGGTACATAAAAATAAGATTGTCATATTTTTACCTTAAAAAAAATAAAATAAAGATTAATTTCGCGTAACGTGCGGCCAAATTTCATTTTTCGGCATAGGGAAATCCCGACCTGCCACAAATATTTCAA
>JAMKCH010004437.1:0-116740 GCA_023653785.1 Ophioderma brevispina | reverse complement strand
CAGCTATATCGTCCAGACACAAACAAAAGTTTCTTTCAGGAGGTGTCGACCTGCACGACAGACTCCATTTTCAACAAAACCACTGCCCTTGGTTTCGCACACCTTCGTCGTAAAGGTAAAGGTAGACACATGTCCTTCCTCATCTACATCTATTAGTCCGGTCAGGCATTTCCTTTGTTCTTGATGACTCCGTCTTTGATCATCTTTTGTTTCAATTCTTTTTTGTATCAAAGACCGGCTCTATCCGTCTGATCTCTAGCCATTCCATTTAGAATTAAGAAGGCCTTTCTTCTGTTTCTAATTCTATTGATACCATGCTATTGGCTTTCGTCTTTTTTTCTTTCATGCATTTTTCGGTATGGTCCGTGTACTTCATCTTTAGAGTACTTGTTAGATGGTACTTAGTTACTTGCATATATTTTAACTGATGTGGTTAGCCTTTTCCTTCCCTGATTTTCCTAAATGTGGTCTGGAAGTTGATCATGAATTGCGTGTATGTGGAAAGACATCAAGCTCTTGCGATCCAGACATACAAACGTTTCTTCCGGGAGGTGTCGACCTGCATACATACTCCCAGTTCAAACACTCAGCTGCCTATGTTTCGCACTTCGTAAAGGTAAGTATACCAACATACTTCCCTCAATCTACATCTTTTATTAGTCCAGTGAGGCATTCCCTTTGTTCTTGATGACTTCATGTCTTAATTGATCAGCTTTTGGTTCTGTGTTGTTCCCAACCGGTGTGGCAGAGATATGGTCCTCCTTAGCTCACAGTCCGGGAACAATGGTGAACCATAGGGCAATCGGTTCATTGACTCTTCACTCAACATTTAGTTTCACGCTTTTTCTATTCCGTTGTCGTCCCTATCGGAGCCCGGACTATGAATACCTGCCGGACATGATTACTTCACACCGGCTCTATTAATAGACATTTCAAGTTCGTTTAATGAGCCATGGAGGAAGGGTGTCCATATGCAAGCCTTGTTGGCCAATTATTTCAGCAACTTCAGAGTTAGAGAGTGCTTTAAAACCCGGCGTATAGCATTTGCAAATCCTATCAGCCTGGAGTGATTCAGCATTGACAGTCATGTCATATTATACCTAATCTTTTCGACGTATCAACAAGGAAAGTCAGAAAATCAGTGGCAAGATCAGCATCAGAGTTGGCACAAGGGAAAGCCCTTAAAGATGAATTCAAAAGACTTTTTTAGTGTTGTTTGAAACATGTCCTTAGTACTAAAACAAAGAATTTGTTAGTTAAAAAAGTCAGTTTAGCATCACAAGGAGTTTACTGAGTTTGTCTTTCTGAACTATATATAAGCGAATTGTAGTCTACATCAGAACGTAATTTGAGCCATCTACGCTCAAGACGCCCCCGAACCCGCCTCTGGGGTCTTACTATTATACCAAGGAAAGCGAGTCCTGATGGTACGCTCCTTAGTGCAAAAATAAGGCCAAGTTAAATTCTGTAGTTATGACTCGTATATATGGCCAATGATAAAGTTCATCTAAAACAGAGGATGTAATGGTCTCATAATAATCAGAGTGTATCAGGATCATCTCAATCACAAGACTGCACAAAGACGATCAATGAGGAGAGTATTGAATTGATTAATGTCAAGATTACGAAAATCATGCGAGGTTTTTTTTTTAAAAATTATCGGATGTGGTTTAAGGTGCAAACGAGCGTTTCACATATCAGGTGGCCCTAAAAATCCAAAAATACGATTTTGCACTGAAGTAAAGATTTCCATCAAAAAATATCACCATCTGAAAGGATTAAGCTGAGAAAGATTCCTTTGGGACAAAAAATTGTGAAATTTCTAATTTTGTATAGGAGTAAAAAATTAAAAAAAATCAGCCTTTGTTTTATATCGAAATATGAGCAAATCAAAAATCACCTTTTTTTCTCTTTTAAGACATTTCTGCAGCCAACAACAAGGTAAGAAAATCTATGAGGCGTCTTATCCATATGGAAATTAACTATATTTGGGTGCCTCAAAAATCTCTCGTTTGCACCTTTAACATACCGAACAGGCACATGACAATGTAATGACCCGACAGTTATGAACACTATCATCCATCAAGTCGAGTTATCACTGAATCAAGGGTGTGACATGTTTATGTGTGGGGCCATGTACATTTTGGCAAAAGCCATAACGTACCTAAACAAAAGGGATAAAACCGTTTTAGCAATCCATTTATAGGGATTATCAAAACATGAAATATGAAAGTCACCGAATGACCAATTGGCCAGGAGTAGTACAAATAAAGATAAGATTACCATCACACATTTGATAATTTGTAGATCTGAGATGAATAAACCTAACAGTAGATATTAGGTATATTCATCTCAGTGTAGATATTGCCATGGGAAACACGGTGCTTTTGGACCCCACTTTTAATCATTGCAAACGGTCAAAATATCAAGGTTTACGTGGATATGTCGCGCCGTTAAAAAATACAAATTATTAATATTGGCTAGTAAACCAATACCTTTGATTCAGAACTCAAAAATCGGAGATCTCCGATATAATTCAAGGCTGCTGGAAAGGTCCTTTCAAATATGAAATAGCCGGACAATTGCGCCATGCATGTGTCTACGCTCTTCCATTAGTTGTTCCGTCGGTTCAGACAACTGTAAGTTAGAGATCATTTTGTGAAGGTGCCACTATTTTCATATGAACGGGACATAAAATTGGTGGGTGTTTCCAGCTACGCCGTTAAATTGCAATAGGGATCCCGATTCTACTTACACAATCGTTTTTTGATGACAAATACGCAGTTTTTAGCCTTGTCGTTCGCAGACAGTTTACTAGACAAATTACAACACAAATGTGCAAAATTCTACGGGGGGGGGGGTAGGGGGGAGGGGTTTAGGACACGATCTGCTCGAATTTGGGCATTGGGCTTCCAAACGGTAATTGTGGAAATGCTACGTGCATTTACTTATGGCAGTCTCGGGTTCCCAGTACATTAAAAAAGCATCTCTTAACCCTTTGTTCAAAAGATTTAGTAATATCATGCTAAATTAAGAAAAAAAAATATTGGCTTCAAAACCCGTCGGGGTTAGGGATTAACCGCTGCAAAAATAGTGTAATTCCAATAACGGCCATTAGATTGAAATAGCGTGACCAGGCCTAGTCTGTAGTCCAGTCTGTGTGAAACCGTTCGATATGCGTAAGAGAGCCCTCCTACGGTAAGTTCTTGAAAACAGACTAGCACCGGACAGTGATGTCGTTTTGCATTTGCTGGTGCTGTCTAGGTTGGCATGTCCTACACCTGGGGAAAATCTCCACTTTTGACAATTGGGGGCGCTCTTCAAAAATGTGCCATTATTGCCAGACGATGGCGGCCAAGCTTCATTCAATTATCAAGCAAACAATATCGAAAGAATTTACAGCAACGGAGTGCAAACACAAAACCCAATTAGGGTGTTTTGGTGTGGTTAGGTCCATGGGTGATTCCAAGACCCACATACGAGCCTCGCCCTCGCCCGTTATGCAGACAAAAAATATTCAGAAAGAACCCTTATAGTGGAGTTGATTCTTCGTAAGTACTCCAAAACCCCTTGACAAAATATTTAAAAATCTGAATTGCGTCAAGATTCGCTTTCACGTGTTAAACTAGTGGCGCGTCTAAAATTGGGATTTACTGGTCGCCCTCCCCCCTGCTATGCTTTACGTTATTGGCCTTAAATGGCGGTCGGTATTGGAACCACTGACCTCTACATACTGGATAGGCGGTATGAGTCGCGATTGAAACAACCGGAAGTTGCTTTTCGCCTTTAGCAATATGGCGGAGAAAACAATGCATACACCTGATGGTGCACATATTCCCACACAGATGTTGCTATGTTATACAAAAAATTCCTTTAACTAAGGAAAAAGGTGAAGCCACATTGTGCAGGGCAAATGCATCTTCCTGTGGTTTCAATCTGGGGCTATTCAACGGTGCGCAAGCCCGCTATCATGTGTAGAGACCGGGGCGTCAATCAGCTACTCTAATCTGGGGGGACATTGTATTTGTTCTCGACCCCCAACTCCACCTCCTGCAACCACCCCCACCTCTCTTCAGATTTCGAACCGTCGGTAAAAAAAGAAAGGGTATACCCGGCGAGCGCTGCAAGCCCGATAATTTTTTTAATGTTCTGATTTACAAAACTGTTTACCTTTTCAACAGAATCATGTAGTAGTAAGCGACAAGGGCAATCCAGCCCTCTCGAGTAAGGTGAGAACCAATGATGAAAATGGAAATTGTAGGACATGGCGCCGTGAATGAAAGCGGTGTGGGGATTCCCATCCCGGCGCGAAGCCGGAAACCCCTGAATGATGCTTTCGACAACAATTTCCATGCAAATTTGATAGAAACAATAATGCAAATTGATGACACACTGATAATTTGTGTTTCACCTTTTATAAGCTTACATTAGGGGTGGGCAAGCAAGTGACGATCTTTTTTCAAAACGAGGGGATTCTTAGGCCATTTGGTTGCTGAAACAAATCCGGGAAGCTTTTTCGCCTAAGATGAATTTTTAGGTTGTTAAAATGACTTTTAAGTTTCTGTACATGAAGTCAATGGGATTTTGTGGTTAATTACATTGCCAAAATCGGACACAACAAACCATGACATGTATATTACTAGCTACAAAAGCATAGGTATATTGCTTCCCTAATATAAAACCAACCTGTTTCCAAAGTAATCAAATTCATGATTGCCTAAAATAAAGAAAATGTTCTTCACCCTTGCAGAAGGGAGTAGAGTCACTTCATTAAGCACTGCAATCATTTAACCTAATGGTCTGAATTGTCATAGCCATTAAAACAACACTTTACTTACAAGATGTTGCCTTTACTGTCTTGTCGGTTAATACTTAGATTCACAGTTGGAATGAAAACACAAAGGCATGGCATGGCATGGCACGGATGTTATGTAACTGGTTGGACAGGCTTGACCTTACAACAATACCCTGTCCTTCATAGAACCAAATCGTACAAGCTCTTGCACAATTGTCTGTTTTAGGTTAATAATAGCATCACTTGTGGTATGAAAACTCTCCAGTACAATTGGCAGGTATTGACATGTTATAAAGGCTTGACCTTACAACAATTACACTGTCTCAACATCCAGTACCTGAAACGGGTCATGTTTTGGTTATTTCGTGTATTGCCTTGCCTCAATTGAAATGAATTGTAAAACATAGTTTTTCTGCCATTGAGAATGACTTTGATTTAATTTTTCTGAAAAAGTGGTGTAGCCGCTATTAGAATGCACCTTTTGAGGAAGTTCTAGCAAAAAATCAATGACTAAGATAGTCGTTTTTTGGTTTTTCTGAAATAGGAAAATATCAGATTGATTTTCATGTACAAATTTAAAAGTCATTGACCGACCTAAAAATCATCTTAGGCCAAAAAGCTTCCTGATTTGTTTTAGCAACCAAAAGGCCAAGAATCCATCGTTTTGAAAGAAATTATGAAAAAAAATTTCCATTTCTGCCAACCCTACTTAAATGTATAATAAACGGTATTAAAAAGAAAAAAAATATAGTTGATGGTTAGGTTTCGTTTGAAAACAATTACATGTAAGTGTTCACTTTCCCAAAAACACATTTTCTTTGCAAATTTGATAGAAACAATTTGAACAAGTGGTTCACTTTAAATTATTCTTCTAGGGTATGATCAACAGTCGTAAAATCTATTTGATGGGTGTGTTTGAATAAAAATGCTATGAAGAGTTCATAGATCAACCGGTAAAGGGGTGGATGGGGTGGACCCCTGCAATAATTCACTTTTTAAAAAACAGTTTTAAAAAAAATAAAAAATTGATAGAAAAAAAACAATTTAAAATGTACAGTGCAGCTCACTTTATAATGCTTCTAGATATGATTAACGATCTTAAAATCGCCATTCGATCGATCGCCGTTTTCAAAGGAGGAATTGTTTAGCTTTTTCTCACCCGTTACCGGGGGCGGATCCAGGATTTCTCAATAGAGGGGGCGCCAAATTTTCTCGCTCGCTGCCCTCGCCGGGTAGACCCATTTTTTTCAGTTGGTTCGAAATTCAGGGGCCGGGATTAAGGAACATACTACGTCTATGGCAAGCTAGTTGTGTAATAAATCTGATAAACTCCGTGGTTTATCCTAGATAAACTCAGTTTTTCGAATCGAAAACTGAGTTTTTCATTGTTGTAAAAAAAATAAACAAGTTTTTTTCCAGAAAACGTAGTTTTTTCATTGAAAAAAACCCATTTTTTTTTTCGAAAAATTTTTCTTTTTTTAAATATTTTTGAAAAACCTAGTTTTTCATTCGAAAAACTGAGTTTATCGTTAAACTCAGTTTTTCAATCGAAAAACTGGGTTTTTCTGGAGGAACTCTAGATAAAATCTAGATAAACTCAGTTTATCAATCAAAAAACTGGGTTTAGCGATAAACTCAGTTTATCGGAAAAACTGAGTTTTTCGAAAAACTCAGTTTATCAGTTGAATAACTCATTTTTTCGATTTGGAAAAACCTAGTTTTTCGATTGATAAACTCAGTTTATCGAAAAACCTAGTTTTTCGATCGAAAAACTGAGTTTATCGATAAACTGAGTTTATCAAAAAACTAGGTTTATCGAAAAGCTTAGTATTGCACTGGAAAAACCCAGTTTATCAACTTGAAAAACTGAGTTTATCGATAAACTCAATTTATCAAGCGAAAAACTTGGTTTTTCGATAATGAAAAATTGGTTTTTCGGAAAAATAATCAGTTTATCGTTGAATTGATTTGAAAAACCAAGTTTATCGATAAAATCAGTTTTCCATTTGGAAATCCTAGTTTTGCGATTGATTAAACTCAGTTTATCGATAAATCAGTTTTTTTTCGATTAGTTTTTCTGGAAAAACTCAGTTTATCGGTTGAAAAACTCAGTTTTCGATTTGGAAAACCTAGTTTATCGAGGGAAAACTGAGTTTATTGGATATTATTACAAAAATAGCTTGCCATATAACAGTAGGCTGGGCGCTTCTTCTAGATATACACGGCTCCCAAGCCTTTACCCCCATTCGTTGGATAAATAGGGCGCCCTGTGAGTAAACAGTCATTTTTATAGATCTAATTGCGCTCGGTTGCCTGTGCGCGCAGGCGCCTGTTACTCTGCAAAAATTAGAGGGGCGCGCGCCGGCGCGCCACTCTATATGCCCCTGGTTACAGCCGGTTTTAGCGTATGTTGAAAGGAAAGAGGTCAATTCATGTGGGCTTCCCTGGTTTAAACCGGGACAAAGGTCGGCTCCCTTCCGGAATACCAGCCCTTTTTTTTCAAACTATTGTTTGAACAAGAAGAACAACAACCCACAAAAAATTGCAAAATGATATGGACCAGAGAAAAGAAAATCTCACGGATTCAAAAGCAGTTTAAAGAGACCACTGGCACATGTGATAAATAGTGCGACCTAAAGATTTCAAAATCGAATTTTTTGCATGGTTGTAAGGCTTTTACCATACAAAAGCCCTCACCCGAAATGGATAAACACCATATCAGTTCCTTATGGGGGTAAACAGAAACGTTTATAATTTAACGTCGCACGGCGACGTTAAATTCAGCAGACGACGAAAATGGCGTTTAACACAAGCACGCACGCCGTATGCATATTTTCCCACGCTATCACACTGTTTGGTCGGAAAATATGTATATACAATTTGTTGATTAAAGTTAGGGAAAAACTTAAAAGGTGGCCTACAAATATCTGGATGTCTTTATCCGCATATCAATATCCATATTTTTTGGGGTAGGTATTTTGATGCTGTAAATAATCTCGTTCTTCCAATGGCCTAGACTATCATTGAGAGCCAAATTGATTTTGGAAATTTCATATTTTGTGAACATGTGCCAGAGTGCCGCATTTAAACAGATTGAAAACAGATGGGAGTCTTGGCATAAAAATGCACAAAAATCAACTTGATCAGATGAAAGTTTTATTGAATCAATGACATGTTTTAAAACGATTTGAAACAGATGAAGTTATTTTGGATAAACGGCGAATTAATTTTCAATGTTTGTGTGGTCATTCACAGTAATTTTTCAAAACTTAATTCTTTGAGTAAAATATGGGAATATTAAAGACAATTGTATAAGCTTAGTTCATTTCCCGATTGAGTATTTATACATGAAAGCAAAAACTCCACTCCCATGTATTGAATGAAACATTCAAGCATTCAGGTAAACCAAAAAACCAGTGTTTTCACAAAATATTTTAAGAAAATTACAAACCTATTATTGATTTAAAAAACCGATAACGTGTTTTATTTTCTAAAATATGTCATTTTTATATTTATTTGTAGCATGAAAAAGAAAACATGGGTATTCGCCAGAGGCGTAGTGGGTCAGCCGCGCATTTTAAGTTTTGAATCATTAAATTCCAGTTCGGAGAAAAGATCATAACGCAAAGTTGGCGTAAGCCTATTTTTGTTTGTTTTGAGAAGTATAATTTTTATTTTTACATATATATAGTAACGACCAGCTCTAAATTCGATGGAGGTGGTGAGTCTTTGGTGCACGTGCTGGTCATTGCAAAGAAAAGTACAAAATTGGTCGAGGCGATCACAAAACTTGTCATCATTTCTCAAACCAAAATAGGCATTGCATTGAAATCAGGCCTATAAATCCCTATATACCCTAATTTTGGAAATTCAAGTGTTACAGAGTATTTGCCAACGTAAGTAAGTGTCATTGTCGCATTGATTTTTTTCGACGAGGGGAGGGCCGACGCTCCGGATCCTCCATTGGTAAGCGGGTGGTAGGCCTTAGTAATCATGGGGGACATTTGATATTGTGTCTCCCACCCCAAAAAACGTGGGGGCATGTCCCCCTCGTCCCCCACCGATTGACGCCCATGTGTAGAGGTCAGTGATTGGAATTGACTGCAATATTCTTTTTCAGAGACCTCTCTTTACACCATGGATGAATGCGTATTCCATGGAAACGCTTTTCAGTGAGAGCAGAATTGTGCCGCTTGGATGATGTTGCAACAAGATTAGGCTTTTTTCCGTATTGAAAAGCGTTTTCCATGAAACACGCATACGAACACACTCTTACATTCTTTTTGCTCAGCTGCCTCGCCAATGGAGGGCAATACTAATTCAGCTTCAAAACGTAAACGTAAGAGAGTCTCACCAACCACAGGAGATGACCAGCAAGGGAAACAGCGGGAGGTGAAAACATTGCAGAAACGCAAGCATCTGGAAGTGGTCAGAAGAATACGTCATGCTCTAGGTTATTATTATTGTCTTTACGCACACACGTATGCACACACGCACTCGCTTGCTCCTCACATTGCTGGGTTGGCTTGAAACGTAGCCTCAGCTGATGTCCCCCGCACTATATTTTGTGTTTCCTATTCTCTTTTGATAAAAAATTAAAGACAAAAGAGTAAATTAAAAGGGTTAATTAAGCATATTCTCAACATATTGAAGATGGCCACCAAATTCAAAGTCAAATATCAAAGGCTGAGGATTCACCGCTTTTTCACATTTTGTCACAAATAAGCAAAATGAGTCCACGAACGCGGGTTCCGAAAAAAACCCAACAAGAATCTGACTACAGAATCTGAAAACAGAAACAATAGAACACTAGAGTGGAGAATGGTGGCCAAAATTCCACTGAAAAAGTGTACGGCTCATTAGCATACGTAAGATCACTACCAGTCCATCCCAGGGTCAGCTGGATAAACGACTGGGTAATGGAGACTAATATTCCTCTGAGTCAACCAATCGGAGGGCGATTGTATTTTGAATTTGTTAATCATGGACAAGTTGGTTCGTACTGAGGGCGTCTGGGCGGACTATTTGGGTCAAAAGGTTGTCAGCGCAGTATTAAAAGGACCGACGCCCAAGGGTGTAGAGGAGGGCCAGTGATCTGATTTTTTTAGGATGTGAGTTTTTGATTTGTTTGTATTTATACATTGGATGCATCGAGTGTTGGTGAGTGCGATGTTGTAAAAGTTGCAATTCCAATAAAAAAGTTGATTTTATATCATTGATTACTGTGCCCTGAATCCAAAGACAGAGCCGAGAATGGGGGACAGTCTAACACCATATTCTTAAAAGGACTACGACTTGGTATTCACCTAATACTATACTTTGGCATGAAGAACCTATTCGGACATTACTTTTTACGCCAACAGGATGTTTATTTATTTATAAACATACGGCATTTGCCAGGCATGAATCTAATATGTGCTTTATTGCTTTAAATTAAAGGGACGCCTCCAGCGAACAACGGGGAAAAGTTTATGGCAAAGAATGTCCATGAATCCAGCACACAAGGCATGTTAGAAAGACTAGCGTTCGGCGGAGCTACCAGAGTATGAACCCACCATGTATGGACGCATTTCTGGCATTATGAAATACGGTCAAAACATTCGCTCTGTTTTACTGCTTGTTTTGTCGAGTGCATTCACGGCATAACTTTAGGATTCGCATTTTAGCACATATTGACATGCGCATAAGCTTCACATAAAATCATTCGCATTGAAATCTCCGAACAACAAATTTGCAAAACTTATGCGCATTAAATTATCCGCATCACATATAGTGCAAAACTTAATTCGCATTAAATTAGTCGCCATAACAAATATTGCAAACTTTATCGCAATTAAATCTCCAACTTGAGATCCCATTGTGTATATGCGGATCTAGATTTTGCGTATTTTGAGCTTTCATTTGGCTGGTGGTTGAGTGCTGGGCTCAACGCCGTTTCTCTAGCAATTGATCTCTCCTCAGGGAAAGACTGCCTTTGTACATGTTTGTGAGGCACATTCATAGCCTTCTCAAGTTCGGCCCCACAGTAAGTGAATACCTTTCAACTTGGTTGTCATTGTTTCGCCGTGTTAAGAAGCATCTGTTTGAATCGGAGCAACCAGGCTATGGCTCTTTTCATTCTTCTCCAGGAGGAATAGTGGTCTGATCAACTGATTGACACTGGGTCACTGCTACTCAGTCATATGGCATTAACGTTAAATTGCTGTGAACTGTACTGCAGATCCTCCTCTTCAATTGACGGTAATAGACTTCAGGAATGCTCTTCTTCTGGTATGGCTAAAAACGCTGGCCCTTTCAAACAATCTTCTTACTCATTAACAGTTCTGTGGTAAGTCCCCGTGACGCGTGGTCCTGCTGGGTTGAACTATGCTCTGTAGGAACATATTTCCACGTGTGGGGAGCGAGCCAGGGCTGATGACTGAAAAACCGATTAGCTACGAATAAGGGTATCTTGCTTGTCAGTTCTGATTATTTGTCCGGTTACACCTGTCCGAAACTGTCACAATTGGTGTTAGACAAGAACTCATTTCATATTCATTCCTATTATTTCCATCTCAACAACAAGGATTAACAACAATTATATAATGATATGCAAATAGATAGACAGTAAATTCAATTGAGATGAGGATACCATAAGAACGCAAGGCGTGTGAATTATAGCACCTGATAAAATACGTTATTTTTACAAGGTAATTAATGATAGGACGAAACATTTCTAATAACTAATAAAGTACCGGACAAAAAACTACATTGGGCTAAAGCAAACATATAAAAACGAAAACAAGATTGAAAATAGACAACCCAACTAAGCAAATAAACGAAAGGTTGCAGATGGACAGACCATACAAAACAAAACATTACAGCTGTATAGTCTTAAGGAGAAACTGAACTCCAGTAAACCAGGGGGTATCCAGTTGTGAGGGAATTGAATGTGGCAGGGGGGGAAGATGCCCGAGCCCATGTTTACCAGGCGCCCTCATACAGTGGATAAATTTGATAGGAAATAGATATTTTCCCAGCATGTGCAGTAACTAGGTCAATGACCAGAAAAGCCTCACAAGAAAACAGTGAGCAGGTGATGAGTCAAAATACTCATACATGTAGGAAGAGCGTCGAGGAGGATGACTTGGACCCAAATTTAGAGGATGCTTTTCTCTCAAAGTTAGAGGAATTTGGAGGTGATATTCCCTCTTCAGGGGAGACTAAATTCCCTAGTAGTGAAAATCCAGCCCCTGAGCACAAACAAAGTGACAAGCTGGTAAACAATGAAAATCCAGCCGCTGATCATGATAGAGTTAGGGACTGTAAAGGAGACCCTTTAAGCCATGACAAGCTGGTAATAGAACAAACAAAATGACCCAGCACTTAAAAGGTTAAGTGAGAAGGCATTGACCCAACAGAAAGCAGAGCAAATTCCTGTATGTTTCTACAAGCAAAATGGTGTCCTCATGAGAAAATGGCGGTCACCCGATGCACATGTAGATGAAAAATGGAAGGTTGTGCATCAGATTGTAGTGCCAAAGGTATACCATAGGGAAGTGATAGCCATAGCCCATGATAGTCCCATGGCGGGACACTTAGGTGTGAGAAAAACACATGAGAGAATTAGGAGTCATTTGTGGTGGCCTACACTCAGAAAAGATGTGTCTGAGTATTGTAAGACTTGTTACACATGTCAAATGGTGGGCAAGCCCAATCAGAAATTTCCTACTGCTCCCTTGCAACCAACACCAGCATTTGATGAGCCATTTAGTAGGGTCTTAATAGATTGAGTAGGACCACTTCTAAAGACCAAGTCAGGAAATCAGTATTTAATAACCATCATGTGTGCTTCCACAAGATTCCCCGAGGCTATACCCTTGAGGCACAGAATATAGTGAAAGCTCTAACAAAGTTTTCCACCCTAGTAGGCCTTCCAAAATCAATTCAGTCTGATCAAGGATCAAATTTCATGTCAGGTTTGTTCTAACAAGTCATGGACCAGTTGGGAATTTCCCAGTACAGTTCTTCAGCATACCACCCAGAATCCCAGGGGCCCTAGAGAGGTACCACCAAACATTGAAAACCATGATCAAAGCCTATTTATTTTGAATTTGAGAGGGATTGGGATGAGGGAGTTAATCTTCTGTTATTTTCTACCAGGGAGGCTGTACAAGAGTCATTAGGATTTAGTCCATTTGAGTTGATGTTTGGTCACAAAGGGGATCATTGAAACTACTGAAAGAAAAGTGGTTGTGTGAAAATTCAGATGGGAATTTGTTAGACTATTTGTCTCAATTTAGACACAGGCCTCCAAAGAGCCACAGAAATTGCCAAACAAAATCTCAAGCAGAGCCAGACAAAAATGAAGACATGGTATGACAAAGATGCCAGAAACCAGTATTCAAACCAGTTGACAAAGTTTTGGCACTTTTTCCAATACAAGGGCATCCTTTACAAGCCAAGTATTCTGGACCATATGAGATTGAGAACAAAGTAGGAGACCTTGACTGTGTGATCAAAACACCAGGTAGAGATAAAAGTCTACAGTTATGTCACATAAATATGCTCAAAGAGTATAAAGAAAGAGATAATAACAGGAAGCCTGCGTGTGTAGTGTCAACCAGTGTTAGCGATGAGTGTGCAAATGATGACATCACAGAAACAGTAGCTGATCAAGACAGCACTGTAAACACAGAAAATGATTATGGTGTCAAATTGCAAAATTCTGACATACTTGCCAATTTAGACAAAAAACTAGGTCACCTCCCAGAAAGTCAACAAGGTGAATTGAAAGAATTCACAAGTGGGAAAACATATTTCTCCTAATGTACCCAGTGAGACACATGTCATAAACCTTGACATTGATGTAGGTGAATCAGAGCCGATAAAGCAACATCCTTATAGAGTGAATCCCATCAAATTGCAACTTTTCAAAAATGAGGTGAAAATACATGCTAGTGAATGGAGCTCCCCATGTATTCTGGTTCCCAAACCTGATGGTTCATTTCGTTTTGTCACAGATTTTCGGAAAGGCAACCTCTGTTCCAAAACCGACTCATATCCGATTCCACGGATTGGTGATTGCATAGATAGAGTTGGAAATACCAAATTTGTTAGCAAATTTGATTTGTTAAAGGGGCATTGGCAAGTTCCTCTCACTGACCGTGCCAAAGAAATTTCAGCCTTTTGTACGCCCGATGGCCTATACTAATACAAAAGAATTTGGCATTTGGTCTCAAACATTCTGCCGCAACTTTTCAAAGATTAGTGAACAGAGTAGTCGCAGACATAGACAATTGTGAAGCCTATGTGGATGATCTCCTTGTGTACCGCGAGACATAGGAAGAACACATGAGACAGCTCCATCAATTGTTTGAGAAATTATCGCAGGCAGGTTTGACTCTGAATTTGGTGAAGAGTGAATTTTGCCATGCAAATGTCTCATACTTAGGGCATGTTGTAGGTCTGTAGGACAAGGGTAAATTAGGCCAATCATAGCAAAAGCTGGCGCCGAAGCAATTGAGATATTCCCTACACCACAAAGCAATTTAGGGATCTCATGAGATTCTTAGGTATGGTCGGGTATTACAGAACTACTGTCCAAATTTCTCAGAAATTGCGTGTCCGCTCACCAACCTTCGGAAGAAAAATGCAAAATTTGTGTGGTCAGAACAATGCCAAAAACCATTTAAGAAAATCAAGTCCATTTTGATGAATGCGCCAGTTTTGATTGCGCCAGACTTTCAGAAACAATTCAAGTTGGCAGTTGATGCCAGTGATGAAGGCCGTGGTGGAGTTCTCATGCAAGCAGATGAAAATGATGTAGATCATCCTGTATGTTATTTCACACCCACCCCCCCACACACACACACACACCACAATGCTCCTTGCATGATGATTTTTGATCACTGGTGCAGCCATCACTGTGTTTTCTCATTGTGACTTAGTGCAAGGATTCTGACAGCCCAATCTCAAAACAGCATTGGGGGCGGGGGTAAGATTGGGGGGGGGGGGGTAAAGGGTATATATCAACTTTATAGGTTTTTGGTGTCAAAACGGTTGTCAAATATATTAGTAGGACCAACTCCCAGATTTGTAATAAAATGTATCAACCTGAGCATACTGAAAATAGGGGGTAACCTTGACCCCCCATAACTTAATTTGTAGAAGTTTTTAATTTGTTGCACCACGCATTTCCTGACTCCTGGGGTCTATAGCTACAATTTGATATATGACAACCTTTGTTAAAACTAAGTCACCACCTATCGAAAAAATGGGCCTCTGCTGCAGCACTATATAGTCATAAGTGGGTTCTTGTACTCAGTGTCCCGGATGCCTACACTCATTGTAGGGATCTTTACTTCCTTTCCTTGCTATCTGTCTCTCCTCTTCTGCTTCTGCCCTTTTCAAAATGTAGAACAGTAGGATGTCTCTTTTCACATTTTTGGCATTTTGCCAGTTCAGGATGAGGACATGATGACTTTGTATGGCCTCCTTCTAAGCAGGCAAAACATAAGCCTTTTGAGAAACAAATTTTCCTTTGGCTCCAACTTGGTGAATTTCCTGCACTCTATAATGCATGCATAGTTTTATAGTATTTCCTTTATATAGTTGTCTTGCTACTCTTGACTGGAGTACCCTGACCATCTTTGGCAGTTGTTGCAATGGCCTCCCTCCTAGCTGGGTTGCTACTTGGCACTATGTTTTGTACTTCTAATGTCATTCGTGTAATCTTGTTGGTATCTGTAGTTATGGTTCCAAACGCAGGATTCGAAACAATCTGCGAGTGACGATTAACGAAGACAACCAAGTCTTTGAAACTCACAGTTTGCATCTTTTCTTCTTCTAATTCAAACACTTTGTTTTTCCATAAATTCCCGAGTCCGTATGGCAGTTTGCCCGCTAGCAACTGCAGACTACTCGTGTTGTCTAATTCTATGAGCGGGCTGTTGGCTTGCACCATGTTGTGACATTCTGTTAGAAACAATGCAAATTCATTGAGGTTGTTTGTTTGCTCTTTGACATCAAGCCAATGCTTTGCTTTCTTTGCTTTCTTCAATACAGCCTGTGAGATCTTGTGGATATTTCCAAACCTTTGGTCAGGATCTGCTTTGCTTCAATGTAGCCGTCATATGGGTCTTCATAATACAAACATCTGTTTACTAAGCTCTCCTGACGTGTATTGATACAGGTAATTTAGTCTATCTCTGCCGTCTATGGTCTTATCTTCCACTGCATACTAAAATGCTTTCGTGGTGAATTTTAACGGATCACCATTGAAGACTTGTATCTGTTGAGTTGGTAGTGAAGCTCTTTCATGCTATTGCCCTCGCTTACTTTGGGTTGCTGAGGATTTTAAGTAGGACTATTCTCAACTGCTCACTGTGGTAGCTGAGGCCTTGATGTAGGACTATTCCCAAATTGCTCGACACTCTTACTCAAATGTGGTAGCTGAGGCCTTGATGTAGGACTATTCTAAAATTGCTCACTCTTGCTCACTTGTGGTAGATGAGGCCTTGATGTAGGACTATTCTCAAATTGCTCACTCTTGCTCACATGTGGTAGCTGATGTCTTGATGTAGGACTATTCTAAAATTGCTCACTCTTGCTCACGTGTGGTAGATGAGTCTTTCCCTACTGTTCTGGCCTTGGTAGACATTCGCTAATTGCTCACTCTTGCTCACATGTGGTAGCTGATGCCTTGATGTAGAGACTAATTCTCAAATATGCTCACTTTGTCACTGTATGTGGTAGCTGAGGCTCTTGATGTAGACATTCTCACATTACTTACTCTGCTCACTTGGGTAGTGAGGCCGTAATGTAGGACTCTTCCCAATTCTTTAACAGCTGTGAAAATATAAGCAATTTCATGGCTGATTGCGGGTTCAAGTCGACAATTGAACCCGGTTGTACGCGCTGCGTATTGACGTTATTTTTGGTGAAGCGCTCGCGTCATAAAGTGTTTAGCTACATTCGCACGCGCCTGCAAACGTTGCACCTCGTTGCATATGAAGGTTGCGTTCAACGGGTTGTTCGATTGTGCACTGGGGGTGGCAAAGTCCTGTCTTATTGTAATATTTAAGCCGTAAAGTATAGTGAAATTGGTTAAGAAGACCTTAAATGATAAAGCTGTTGAAGAATGAGAATAAAGGTTCGGATTGGGAACCGAGTGTGCAGCAGACTATAAGTCGGCCGGGAGCCATATTCCGGGCTCCATAGACGCCGATAACAGAATAAAGCGTGTAAACTATGTTGCGTGAAGAGTCAGAATTGGTTTGCCCGTATTCCTTACCATTGTAGCCGGACTGTGAGTACGCTGGACAATGATTACTTCGACAACGGTTAGTGCTCTTTACGACGAATTGAAAACCAAGGCGATTACCATTATGTAAGTGGAAGAACGATGGACGGAGGCCGAGTTACTCCTCTTGACTCACGTGGGTAGCTGCGGCCTTGATGTAGGAATATTGGGAACGGGTTTACCCGCGCGCACTGGCGTCCTGCCGGGGCAACGTATGTGCGTTATGGCTGAGCACTGACACCAGATGGTGGTTTGGGGAGGACGGAACCCACCAGTTGCAACTTAGGAGGCGGAATGAAAGCACAATGCTTGAACCTTGCTTCAACTTGGGATGGTTATTAACTATATATATGGCGACAACTTTCCACTACAAACTACGGTTAAGATCAAGTCGTTATTAACTCTCTTAGGGGTCCCGGAAAATTATGGGAAAAAATCAGAAAACGGTTAATTACACTTCAAGCTGCCTTAGCTACGACTTATCTTAAATATTTAAGGAAATATGTCAAGATTTTGGTCAAGCTCAGTTTTGATTACATTCATAAAATGTATGTACCTACATCACGGAATTCCCTACAAAAGGAAGGCAATTTGAGTTAAAATTAACAAAACAGAGGCTTTTTTAATTTTTACTTTTTTGACTACGAAGGAAGAAAACGGCGGATTTTCGCCACGGCCTGCATTGATCAAAAAGCGCCCAACTCGTGACGTCAAAGTGAATGACCAAAACATCGTGTTGACTCGAATTGTTATTGCTGACACCTGTAAATTTGATGGATTCATGAAAAGGAATAATAAAATTTGCAAAAAAAGTTACAGATGACATATTTCTTTCATTTCGTTGTGTTAATCATTATTGAAGTGGCAACACTGCGATATGATGGTAAATCGACGTTAAAATTATGGATGGTCATCACCTTGACGTCACCATTTGCCAGCGATGTGGATTTGCCGGAATCGTTTTCGAGTAAGCTATTGGGCGGGAAATTAAAAGGGCAAATATCAACAAAGTGGACAATTTGCAACTATTTTGATTTATATGTATTCTACGTTACTTAAGCTTCCATCCATACAAATTTTCCAATATCAGAATCATGACATATTTCCTTTAACAACCTATGTGACGTGAAGTGCTAGTAATGTTGGGAAAAAAAAGTTTATGTTCAAATTGAAAAATTGTGGGCACGACCGCTGGGGAGCATTCAATGATAAGCTGATAAAGTTCAGTATTACCATGCATGCATCACTACAATGACACAAGTACATGTATATACAAATCTACAATTAAAACTAAGTGACATTATATCATGGAAACACTTGACAGCGTATGACTTACCCTCCGTGCACTGGTCCCCGGCCCCCATTACACGACGCGCTATTCAGGACCCACTACAATCAGTGTCCAGATATATAACACTGCTATATCTGGTGAACGTCTTCAATCATGCCCGGTGATATGCCTGCGGTCTCGGGCACGACCACCACAATCAATGCCCTGGTGTGATCTCTAGGCTATCTCTAGCACGACCACTGTCAATTCCTCGGTGTATGGCGCTACTATCTCTGGGCACGACCACAATCAGTACCTCGGCGAGAGTAACGCTGCTATCCCTAGGCACGACCACCCTCAATGCCTCGGTGTATGGCGCTGTTATCTCTGGGCACGACCACAATCAATGCCCCGGTGTGTGACGCTGCTATCTCTAGGCACGACCACCATCAATGCCTCGGTGTATGACGCTGCTATCCCTGGGCATGACCACAATCAATGCCCGGCGTGTGACGCTGCTAACTCTAGGCACGACCACGCTCAATGCCTCGGTGTATGGCGCTGCAATCTCTGGGCATGACCACAATAAATGCTCCGATGTACAATGCTGCTATCTCTAGGCACGACCACCATCAATGCCTCGGTGTATGATGCTGTTATTCCTGGGCACGACCACAATCAACGCCCGGCGTGTGACGCTGCTAACTCTAGGCACGATCACCTCAATGCTTAGGTGTATGGCGCTGCTATCTCTGGGCACGACCACCCTCAATGCCCCGGTGTACAATGATCCTGTGTACCATACACGCAATGATAAGTGGGTCAGTGTTTCCATGATTTAACATAAGGGGAACATTTGGTATTTATTTATAGCATAACAACAAATGCTAACATTTCTTTCTTTCTTTCTTTCTTTCTCCTGACTGCTTTAAAAAACACGTGGTACTTATATTAGAGAGGAAAGCACCGCAAGGCGGCAACTGGAAAACACGTGATCCAAGCAAGGGGTTCTTTGTAACAACAGATCTCAGCCCACAAGAGCTGGAAAATTCACGGAAATCAGGCAACTGGGATCCCTTTCTTAAAGAGGTGATTTTGAGAATATAAAGTTTGTGAGTGTTAAAGGCAGACTCAGAAATTTCCCGAAGATGGCGCCTTCAATTTTCAAACAAATCTCGTTATTTTGCATATACATAATGCTTGTCCATATTTTGTGAACTAGCTAGCTCAATTCGATGCCCTTCATATAGAAAATCACAACTTTGTTATAAAATTCCGGATCCGAATTTTTGTTATACACAGTATCTTATGTACATTTATACTATACATAAATATTTACTTCATCAAAAAGAAAAATCCAATTCTTCTCAAACCTTGGAATGGAGCTTTTTACACGGCCGTTTTCTTACTCGCGTGGTAGCCTATACGGCATCTACACCATGTCTACCACGGCAGCTACTGCACAGTTCACACTGAGCTAATTGCGAGGCAGGAGCTGCAAGATCGGGCTTGCAAAGTAACACAGTTTTATTAGGTATGGCAGTATGTAGCTCACTGCTTAACCTACCCCAAACATGGAATCACCCTGTGTTTGGCCCCCGGTGGGGAAGGTGGATATGATGTAGACACTACCGGAGTAGACACACAACGCCGCTACCACGTAGCTACTCCGGCGATTCCACCGACGCCATTTTGATACTAGACGATATGAGTGCGCTTATGCAAGTGTTCTCTGTTTAGCATTTTTTTTCCCTTTTTTTTTTTTTAGGAAAACATTAGAAATTTCAAACGGCATCAATCAAACTCCCATATACCCTCCATTTAAGTAACAAGTGTGAAATTATATGCCAATATATATATATAAAAGAACAAAATTGGGCATGAAAAAATAACCGCGCGCAGGGCTGATAGCCGGGTTTAACCACGTAGCTACTTCCGCGACAGTGGAGACAACCGCTGTGTGTCAACTATCCGTCTCACTATGCTGCAAAAATACAACGGATCCTGGGCGGTGTACGTCCCTAGTGTAGGTATCCAGTCTACTACTACTCGGTGGTAGCTTGCTTGTACTACCATGAAGAAATTGGCCATTGAGGTGACTACTTAGTTCTAAGCTAGTTTACTAGATTTTAAAGATGAAATTAATACCAAATTATATTTCCGTGAAATCTTTGAGTCGCAATTAACTACAAACCATGACATATTTTGTTATCTGTGCATTTATAACTTTTTTATCCATCATTATATTCTGTAATTAATCATTTTTAGACTGTAGCCTAACTCCCAGAGGCCCGTGTACTCGAAAGCACTCCATGCTTATCAACCTAACAATTGTACCATATAGGCCTAATATTCTATATTTTTTCACTGCTTAAACAACAACGCCGACACAGGAAATTGGCTTAACTGATTAAAACTGCAACCTAAACAAGTGTTGTGTATGAATTTTGGTTGTGCTAAACCAGTATTTGAAGAGCTTTTTTATTTTTCCAAACCGTGTTAATTAAGTCCATCGGGTATAATCAAAATTTAAGATTTTTTTCATAGCCTTCTTGACCCTCGACTTTTAGTCTTGAGCTCGAATTCTCCTTCCGTTTCCGAGATATTACATTATTCCGTAGATTATCCGAAGAGAATTTCGCAATTTCCATTCCGTAAATTTGAATAAACTGGGCCCCCACATGGGGACAATGGGAATCGAATGTCTTTTGGTGGATTGGGGATTTAGGTAAAAATGGTATAGAGGGACGGTGACCTTTGTCTGTTTGAAGCGATTTGTTGTTGCCAGACTCCACCATGGGGGATAGCTACCCACCTCCTCATAGCGATCACGTTAACCCCTTCCCATAATAATACTGTTGTGAAGTAGATAGTCCTGTAGGAGCCATAGTCCGTGGCTCCAAACTATAACGGAATAAAGCGTGAAACTATGGTTGCGAGAAGAGTCACTGAATCGTATTGCCCCTATTGTTCAACCCATTGTTTCCCGGACTATGAGTACGACGGGCCGACCATGGTACTTCCTACAAACAACAACCGGTACCCGTAGAGAGGAGAATTGAAATAAAGTGACTTACTCAAAGGCACAACCGTTTGCCACAGCAGGTCGAACAACAACCTATTACTCTGATGCAAGTGCACGTTAGAATAAGAAAAAGACCGTTTCCAGTCAACTGTCACGCTAACTTTGGGATGAGCCCCGATCACCTGTGATCACAACACAAACCTATTGCATATCCAATTTCGGAATAGACGCTTAGCCAAGAGGCTTGAACAGTAACCCTGGCAACTGACGACGGGCACTAAAATCATCGAATAGACAAGATAGAGTAAGGTGTCTGGTAGACTATAAGTATGGTGTTGTAGTTTTCCAACTTAATAACCGTGTAGTTTTTAATCGCAGGACAATATCAAGCAATGGACCCAATCTCTTTGTTCCTTAATGTGAATTGGAATAATATACCAACCGCGCCGTCCTCTATGCAATCCAGTACACTCGTCTGTACTTGTAAACAATAGCTATCTACTTTACCGTCAGAATTATCTCAGCTGGAGAATTCAAAATCTTTAATCTCGCATGGATAAGTTCTCTCAAAAATATCCCCGATGTTTGTAATATGCTGCCGAATTGGCGATTCTCAGTATGCAGGTAACAGTCTTACCCATAGGTTTCTTTGTTTTTTTTGTTTTTTAGTTATGAAAACCATGTATGTTAAAAACAATAAGCTATTGTCCGCAGTTTAAAATACGACCAATTGCTTGTACTTTTGCTATCAATCTGAACTTTGGTCCGTCTTTTTATACAAGATTCCATCACCGTTACCTTAGGGCAAACACCCATTGTTTGTAACATTTTTTAGAGATTAAACGCGTTTAAAAACGTTTAATCTCTAAACTGTCAAATATCTAAACCCCCGGCCCGTATTCTCAAAGATGTTGACCGCTAATCACTGGTAAAATCGCAATTTAAAACGCCCTCTAAAATAAACGCACTTCTCAAGGCATGGTTAACTTTAAACGCTGGTTAAATTTTAGCGAACATCGTTAAAACCTGCCTAAAAACACGTTGTTAACTTAGACCTTGGTCAGGGGGGGAAGTTTAAGGTGTTTTTAACTTCACGTTTTCAAAATCAATCAAATGCTGATATTTTCAAGCTATATGTGATACTCGAGGTTAGACCATTAACCTCCTTTATTTTCTCTATCTTGCTTTTCCTTTCCGAGTCCCCAGTTCATTTCTTCTCGTCGTCCATTTTTTCCTTTGCTTCTATTTTCCTGCCCGTGTTTATCTGCTATAATATTGAATGATAGCAAGGCGTACAACGACAATAAAACATGTAAATAGGCCCGGGCTTTTGTCTCCATCATTCACACAAATTCAAAGCTTTCCTCAGTTGCGTACGCGACTTCTTTGAAATTTAACCCGTGGGCTCATGCGTTGCCTTTACAACTACTGTAAAGGTCATTGTCTGGCATGAAAATATTGTTCACGTAACCGTAATGAATAGGCGAAGATAAGTCAAGTTCGGTGGATGAATATTTACGACGCGTGGCTTTGAAATACATGTTAGGCTAAACGACTTTGTTAAAATAGTAAACTGCGGAGGTTTTTTTTAAACAGTGCGTTTAGCTAACCAAAGTTTAAGCCTAACCACCATTTATTTAAACAATCGTTTAAGATACGGCCCCCACTGTTTAATTTCTAACACCAAGGGTCGTATATCCAACATGTTTAAAATAGATGGTGGTTAGGCCTAAACTGTGGTTACTAAACCTCACAGTTGAAAAAAGCCTCAGGTTTTAAAATATTTTTGGACGGATCTTTTAGCACCACGAGATTTAAACGCGGTGAATATTCATCCAACCGCACTGTGACTTATCGGCGCCTATATTACGTTCTCATGAACAGTATTCATGTGAGGTCTCCCTTCCGTAGTTTTTTAAATGTTACGCAGGAAGTCCACGGGCAAAATTTTCGGAGAATGTTGAGTTAAAAAGCGCACTGGCACATTTCACACAAAAATATAAAATTTCTTCATTTGCTCTCCATTAAGTCTAGATCATTGAAACAGAGATATATTTTACACATAAAAATAACATAATCCCGGTAGTTGGTAGGCCAAATTTTTTCCATAACTTTTTAGTCAACAATGTGGTAGATGACATGAATAGTTTTGACTCTTACTCACTGATTATTAAAACCACAAAGGTTTATAGACCGATCAACCAGTGTGCCATAGCGTGGGAAACATGCATACGGCGTGCGTGTTCTTCTGTTAACCCATTTCGTCGTCTGTAATTTAACGTCGCCAGCGCCGTTAAATTATAAAAGTCGTTTTCTGTTTACCATAAGGAGCTGATTTGGTCTTATCATTTCGGTGAGGGCTTTTGTATATAAAAGCTTTACACCATGCCAAAATAATCGATTTTGAAAATCTTTCAGTGCGCACATTTTTTCATATGTCCAGTGCTCTTTAACAACTTGAGTGACCAAGGGGGGGGGGGTCCTATGGACCCCCAAAATTTGTTGTTTCGCGCTGGCCGCTTTAGTTGCGTGGGATTTTTTGCGCCGAAATGTTTTTATTGTCTGACTTTGTCCGTTAATGAGTTCATTAGTGGGGGGTCCCATGGAACCCCCCCCCCCCTTGGGGCACTACGGAAGTCATCTAAGAAACTTTTTAATTATCAAAGAACCAACTAATTTTTTTTTGCTGAGATATATTCACACTACATGTAAAAATAATTATTAGTAACATTAACAATAATTAACCCTTTATATGTGCTGAAAACAAACGATTTCCGTTGTGGGGACATTGCAAACCGTTACTGTACAAACTTTATGGAAAATGACGTGTATTTGCAACACAACACCCTGAAAAACTGGAGATCCCTATAATGCAAGTTTTGTGTAATTATATGTAATGTGGGGGTCTTCTAGATAGATATCAACATAAAAATAATTTTTTTAAAAAAGTTTGCATGTAGCGCAAGGCTCATTTTGAAATTCCCTTTTTTTGTCCAATTTTCGCATGTTTTTGAATGTTTTGCCCCTAATTTGCCACCAATCAAATTTCATTTTTTTATTGCTGAATTTGGGGTTGTCTTTATGACCCTTCACTGTGTTAATCAAATTTTTCCTGCAAAATTCCTTCGGGAAAGTGGGTTTCCTAGTGTGGGGTCCCCATGGACCGCACCCCCTTGTACCAACGGGAGTGAAAACCCCTTGTCACTTAAGGGTGTAAGGCAAGAGCTTTATATTTGTTCAGCCATGAGAAAAACACACCGGCCTGATTAATAAACTGCTGTATGTCGCTCTTTCTGCAACATTAATTCAATGCTACATCAGATACACACGAGCGTTAAAAATAGAAAAATCAACGGAGTACGGCCGAAAGAAATTGAACAGAAATAAAGGGATTACTCGTCTAACCCCGGGTCTAACCAACGAAGTATCAACATATGGCCTATAGCTGAAATATCATGCTTTAATGACAGCGTGAAGTTAACACTCCTTAACACCCCCGGACAAGTCTAAGTTCAACAACGTTTTAACATGTTTAACGAGGTTCGGCGGCCAAATTTAAACAAGCTTTAAGTTTAACCGTGCTTTGAGAATTGCGTTTATTTTAGCGGCGTTTTAATGCCTAAATTGTGATTTAACCAGTGTAATTAAGCGTTTAAACAATCGTTAAACAAAGGCCTCTTCTCAAACGATGTTACAATAAACGGTTTTAATAGGCATAAAATGTGGTTAGCTAAACGCACTGTTAAAAAACAGCAGGTTAGAATATTTTTAACAAGTCGTTTAGCTAACCAACTTTATTTCAACGCCGTAAATATCATCCACTGAACTGTGCTTATCTTCACCTATATCCTTCGTGTGGCGTGAACATATTTTTATCCAACAATGCCTTCCGTAGTTTGTAAATGCAACGCATGCATGAAGCCCACGGGTAAATTAAAGAATGTCCGTTACGCAAGAGCTTAGAATTTGTTGAATGATTGGAGACAAAAGCCCGGCCTATTTAAACTTTTTTAATGTCGTTGTGCCGCACTTGCTATCATTCAATCCTATAACAGATAAACACGAGCATGAAATAGAAGCAAAGGAAAAATGGCCGAGAAGAAAATGAACTGATGTACTCGGCAAGAAGATAAGAGGAAATAAAGGAGGTAACTGGTCTACCCACGAGTATATATGGAGCTTCAAATATCATGCCATGTGATGAAAACGTGAAGTTAACACGCCTTAAACTACCCCCGACCAAGTCTAAGTTTAACAACGTTTTTTAAGCATGTTTACCGATGTTCGGCTAAAATTTAAACAGCGTTTAAAGTTAACCTTGCTTTGAGAATTGCGTGTTAATTTTAGCGTGATTTAAATTGCGAATTTAACCAGTCCATTATCGTTAAACATCGTTTGAGCATACGGGCCAAAGTGTTTAATTGCTAAACATTAAACACCTAACACCACATTGGCCTTCAACTTTCTAAACACTGTTTTTTCACAGTGTAACATGATAATGGTATCATAAGGCGCTGTCCTGTAATAATTGCACTTTCATTCTTAGAAGAAATCAACCAACTAAGCTAACGTCGAGGAACTCTACCTGACTTCCAATCACCTGACAGGAACATTGCCCGCCAGCATAGTGTAAAGTGAAAGTCCTTGATGCTACTGGATGTGGGAAACAACCGAGTAAGCGCCTTCCCGAAAGAATTCACAAAGCTGTCTGTAAGTATGAAACAATCATGTCTTAATTAAAAAATGTGATCATTATACGGACTTTTTTATATTGTTACATAATTAGATTAGAAACATAATACATGACTACCAAGAAAACACTTGGCTCGTTAGTCGGATAGAACATGAAAGATGCGTCCAAGTGGATACTAATGCAATTTTACATTGCCTAAGAATTATAGACCAGGCTGTCTAGTGGACGAATCCACCTTAATTGAAATAGCGAAATCCCTAATACGCAAAACCAACACGACCCATGGACACAAAGACCTGCAATACTTTTGATTTGGGGCGAAGGCACGCCAATGGAAGATGAACAGTTCTCCAGCGCAGCGTTTATTCGACCGCTCACTAGAACTCTACTTCTTACTCGGAAAAACTGCTAAAACAGCAAGTCCAAAACATGTGAAACAACGGAAGGTAAAGAAACAAACTAAGTCAGAAACTTACTTTTACTGGACCAACCAAAAAACTAACCCCACTGAAGAAGGAGATGTGATTAGAGTAAACACGCTCATATCAGCGAAAGCCAGATTGCAAAAAAAGCACAAGTGAAGGAACAAGTTTGTATTAAGCTCCTACAAAGTTCAGCTTCAGGATGGTAGCAAGCATCTCGACGCTACGAAGAACTTTCAACAGCCCCAGATCTCACAGACCCATATTCAGAGGATTCCTATCTATCTATCTACTACGGCCGCAGGCCGAGATGCTGTCAACCATGTAGCGCCAAATGTCCCTGTTTGTCATTAGGTTGGGATGTCAGATGGATCCTGCTGGATGTCTTCGAGCAATCACATCACATTTAGTTAAAGGGGCGACGACCCCTTTTTTGGCATGGTAAACCCCCTTCCAAATAATACGTCTGAGACTCCTTGGTCAATCGACGATGACAGTGACCGGCAATCGTGCACGAGCCGTTGTGCAAAAGAAGATGAAATTGGAGGAATCTCCATATATCTGTGCTTTGGTCTTGTGCCTCCAGGCGCAGGCTATGTGTTTGTACTCGCATAAGAAGCTTGGTGTAGGTGCCATCCAGTCATCCTGTAGCTCTTCTTCATGGTCCAGGTCTCAGCTCTATAACAGGATACTCCTACCACAGGCTCTAAAGAACTTTTGCTTGGTTGAATTGGAGATACCCGATTTGGCCATAAGGTGTGTAGTTTATTGCAGGCCATTCAGCTTGTGCCTGTTCGTGGACAGGAAGCTGTCTTGCTGTCGGCAACATAGGAAACCCTAGATACCTTGAAGGTCTCTTGACTCTCCTTTGAGTTGGCTACCATCGGCTGTGCAGATAGGTTTGATGATCGTCTTTCCCTCATTGACAGTCATATATCCAGTCTTCTTGGCATTTTAGATGTAGGCCGACTTTGTCGGCAGCATTCTCAATTGATGTTAGTAGATCTTGGGATCTTGTGCACCACATTATCAGATCGGCTGTTAAATTAGAGCAAGATCATCTGCGTAGTCAACGTAGTCAAGGTCTGTGAATGCCTTACCCATGTGACGTCTGGAACGCTTTGTTTATGGGTGAGTCCTTTGTCGTTATGGATGTCAAGACTCTGTCTGAGATGTAATCAACCACGACTACAAGAGATAGGTAGCAAGAGTTCTCCTTGGAGGATTCCAGGTAGTGTGTTAGGGAACCCTTTGTGGGCCATCTATGGTCTGCACAAAGCTATTTGGGTTATCATACATGATGAATTGCTTGACAGTCTCATCTGGGACACCGTAGTTGGCGAGAATATGCACATTACCTCCCATGTTAACACTGTCAAAAGCCTTGGAAAAACCTACGACCCAATTGAAGCTTTTCTCGTGGAAATTCTCAACTCTTTAATGATCCTTCTGAGGGCAAGATCTTGAGGTAGTGTTGATCTGCCTTGGCGAAAACCGTTTTCTGGTTTCCGTCTGAGAATGGGATCTATTTGAGGAGTGATTCTGTTTGAGCGCATGGAGTTTGTAGATCTTAGAGGCCAGTGGTGCAGTGTAATTCCTCTGTAGTTTTGGGGTTTTGGAGGTCGCCTTTCTTTGGTAAGAGGATGATGAATGAATGTTGAAAAAGGAAGCTGGTTGTTTCCCCTGTAGGTAGTTTTATTACAAAATCTAACAGTTGATCATGGAATAATGGATTCTTCCAGATTACTGGAGGAATGTTGTCGGGCCAGGTGTCCTTTGGTTTCCTTCATTTCTTCAGCATTATCTGAAGGCCTCCAGGGAAAGGTCCAGTCTGGGATGGGAAGGGTGTCTGCTATCTGTTGATTGACGAAAGGTTCATCAAGGTTTTATTCTAAACTGGCTTGCCACGTAGAGAACTAACGTGCCTGAAACCATGTGTCAAGGCGCTCTCATGTTCATTCACCTTTGAATTCTTATAGGTTGGGTAAGCCTTCTTATCGGTCACTCCCTCAGCCCTCCCAGGCAGCACATCTTGTTTTCAAGATGTAGGGCGTTAAGTGTTTCAGCCTTGGACCTTAACCTGCTCCCAAGCCCACAATGTAAGCGTCATCAAGTGCAGACTTAAAGCATCAAGGTTCTGCTGGAAGCTTCTGGTGGATTTAGTTCCGGTGCTTCTGGCTGCAGACAGTTTTTCTCTGGCTTTGCTGACTTTTGTCGTTGAGGCAAAGGCAGTAGTCTTTCTTCTTTCTCTAGTAGCATCTCCAATGCCATTTCTTTGTTGGCTGAAGTGATGACCTTATATACTGGGTCGCTGGAGTTTCTTTTCTTTCAAGCTCATCAACAAGAGTGTGAACCTGTTATGTACCGCTACATTATACTGGCCTCACAAAGCTTTGTATCCCCCCACTACCTTCCTCCCCGTCCTATGTGTTTCATGATCGCTGGTAGGTTGTTTTACTCTGACGATAACTTATCTGGCTCCCGCAAGAGACAATTCTTTGATTAGACTTAACAGCTTAAAAGTGGTGTAGGCTCCTGAGTTCTTAATGCTGTTAATATCCACTTCTTTCTGACCAGAATATTCTCCATGTTTGGACAGTTCTCCATTTTGGGCGCGGTTGTGTCCACAGTCTACCCTGAATGATTTTGGAATTTGGTATTATGGCAACAACGGTTAATAGTTCCATGAAGTCCTTCATGTAACATTCCTTTCGTTAGATAGACTCGTGATTGCAAGTGAACATCGCGTCGTCAGGCCCAACTTAGCGTTGTCATCTCCAGGGATGTCAGAAGATAATGGGCTTGAACTGTACTGGTGGCAGTGGAAAGTTCATTGTTAAAAAGTGAGAGACATTTTCTTCTGGATATCGTGTGGGGCTGTAACATCAAATGACTGTTTGTTTCAGGATGCCCCGCATGAGCTTCAAGATGCGCTCATTACAGTTTACAAGGTTGGCACATGACTTAGAGAGCCTTTGGTTGATAAAGAACCCCCCCACCTCCTGTAGCTGGCATTTCTCTGTTTCTTCCATGCAGAGGCTGTAATAAGTAAGTAAGTGCATATCCATGGATTTCCCCCCTCCTGTAGTAGAGGTTCACGGTCTGCACAATGCGTTTTCTTGTATCAGATGACATCGAATCCATACGTGGTGTGCTTCATGTATATTCTTCTTCGTTCTTGGCTGTTGTTGAAGTGTCTGGACATTAAATGTGCTATGATTAAAGCATTTTTGCGTCTAACATAGTTGTCCATGCATCTTTTTGTCAATATCAGGGTTGGGCCTTCCATAGGCTTTAGGACCAACCCATCATGCATCATTGGTATAGACCAATGTTGCCTCAGAAGGAACAGACTTTAAATCAGGGGCTTTAACCTTGGTTCTGCGTTGTGAACTATTCATCTAGTCAATTAGCTAAATAGTCGCTGGGATTCGCCAGGTCTCCAGCACCCTTTCTGTTGGGGGAAGGTCCCTTAGCCTTTGTCCTTTCACGTGACCTCTGCAAGGCGCAGTTTTGGTATCTTCTGTCAGGGATGGTCCTTAGCCTTTTTTCACAGACACGAACCAACCTACAAGTCAGCAGGTACTATTTCACATTAGTTGGGTTGACCTAAGTAAATACCTGTGGTACCCTACTACTCAATAAGGAATAAGAAAGAAAGAAGGAGTAGTCACAGCACTAGTTGCAAACCACACTTTTTTTTGCAAGCCAAAGAGAGGTGAGGATGCTGTCTTCCATTTTGGAAAAGTCCTGAGACAACCTCCCCCATCTCCTGATGTCCGTGTGTGGTTGCACCTTCACCGCTTTACTAGGGATCTGGTGTCCCCTGTACCCCCGATAGGCATCACTAATTGAGCCGTGATTATCCCGAGGATTAGGCGCCTCTAAATCCTACAGTGGGATCAAACCTAGTATCCAACAAATGCATAAAGCCACCTGCCAAACCAACCTAATTGCTCAACTGTCGAGCCAACCAGATTGATTCACCTATCCTAGCCCACTGGTTCGAAAGTATGGATGGAGATTGAAGGAGTAAGTAGTGTTGAGTAGTTGGGAGCACCAGAGGAGGAGAAATCCCACTGGGAAATCCAGCCACACATGTAGAGGGGCAGGCACTTACAGGTTTTCTAAGTGCTGGCAAAGGTCATTTTAAGCTCCCCGGCACTAAATGTCCTGTGCCTTCCTGGTATATACCACCACCACAGTAATTACAAGAAATGACCAACGCTTACGGAGAATCCAGACAAGTAGCGTAACCAAACAGAAAACGCAGAACCACCAACTTCCAAACTCAGTACGCATGCAGGAGAAAGAACAACAAAACAAACATGCGACACAGCACCGAGAAAGAAAAAACTCATATCTGCCAAAGACTAATTCTAAGCCTCACACCACAAGGCAACACAACAACACAACATCAAATTAACACTTAGAGTTATTGAGTTTAAAGCTGGGAGCGTTTCATTCAACTTAAGTTTTGAGTCGTTAGCATTAGAAGTTGGATGTATATAAAAGTTCAACTTAAGTCATTAAAAGTTGCAAAACAAAATTTGACTCGGATAGTTGATGATCACGTGGAAATGGTACATGTAGCTAAAGGAAGCATAAGCGACAGCAACATTAAAATCAAACAAAATCAAGCATGTCACTTGTTCAGTTTCTCAATAGTCGGCGACCTTACACGACACACCATTGCCGTCAAGACTTGCTCGTCCGATTTCATGTCCCAGTTGGCTTGCATTTTTTCTCTCCCCCGCTTGGACAAGACTCATGACGACCATTTTCCAGCTGCACACAACCACTCCATGATGCGCGGCAACTCATCGGCTACCGCTTCCTAACCGCTCATGTGTTCAATCCGACCTTCCCGATTCCAAAAAACCCGCCACGATTTTTAAGCTGCAAGAAAAAATCGTGGCGGTTTTTCAAATTGCCATCTGCTCCCGACCACACAAGACTGCAGAAGACTGTACAGGACAGTCCCAGACTTGGCCAAAACTACACATGAAAAAGGAAAATTACTCACGATTTTCGAAAAATGGCCAATCGGCACCAGTCTTGGCAGTCTGGAAGCGGTTTTCTAGCAATAATCGGTAAGACTACTAAAGATTGTAAGAACAGTCCCAACCCTTATGTTCCAAACTACACATGAAAAAGAAACACTGCTCACGATTTTCGAAAAATGGCCAATCGGCACCATCGTGTTCATTCTTGAAGTGGTTTTCTAGCAAAAAATCGGCTGTGTGACTGAGCCTTAATGTCTGTGATACCAAACGGTTTCAGAGCCTTTTAATCAAAATGTCATGGTCAATGATATCGAAGGCAGCACTCAAGTCCAGCAACACGAGCAAGACAGTCTTATTCATCCAAGGGCTTGGAGGATGTATTTCTAACCTGGAGAAGGGCTGTCTTAGTGGAATGGTGAGCTTTGTATGCAGATTGCAATGGCCCACCAAGATCATGATCGCCAACATCTGTATTACCTGACGTGGATGCTGCCTTCTAATCAATTTGGCATGAATTTATATTGGAAAAAACTGGTCTATATCTCTTAAGCCCTCATCCACAAGTACAGGGATAATGATAGAATGCTTCAAAGTGCGAGGAAATGTGCCTGTCGAAAAAAGAAAGCAACTGTTTACTATATTTTGTGCTAATAGGTAATAGACATTTCAAGTTCTGTTTATTGAGCCAGGAAGGAAGTGTGTCCATAGTGCATGCCTTGTTGGACAATTGGCCAATTATTTCAGCAAGTTTAGAGTCAAAGAGTGCTTTAAAACCAGTAGAGTAACAGGCGGGGGGGGGGCAGGTTGCCCTCTCAGAGAGCTTTGACCGGGAAAAAAGCTTGAAAATCTGTTAAATCAGCCCTTTTTTGGCCTCCTCACCAGGAAATATTCACTCCAACTCAGGAAAATCTAGTTAAAAAACACCTCCAACCGGAAAATCGGCCTCAAAACCGCGGAAATTCCCCCCTCTTACAAGTGACCCCTGTTTACGCCCCCAGTTTTAAATTTGGAATATAGGATTTGCACTAGTGTTGGACTAAGAGTTAAGGGCTGACGCAGAGATTTCGAATATATTGTTTTGCGTATTAAGAAAAATAGTCAGCTAGAACTAAAAATCACAACGCTTAATTCTAAGGTTTGAGAGTGAATCGGATTTTTCGTTGGGATTTAGTAACATTTATGTATAGTAAATAATCAGTAACCGTTTAGGATCCGGCATTTTATTACAAAGGTGTGCTTTTTTCCATGACGGAGATCGATTTGAGCTTAGCTATTTGCACACAGTGATAGCGTGTGGACGAACATTTATATGGTATACGAATTACGATTTAGTAAACAAAATGATGGTCTGTCATCCTCAGCCCCAAAAAAAACTATGAGAGCAAGCCAGGACTGAAATTTCTTTTATTTATCCGGACCATGTGTGAGTGTATTACACTTACGTATTCCTATAGATTGATGTCACAGCGTCGAACCACACTGTAATATGGTCCCGAAAATAACGTCGTTTTTTAGCAGTTATTTTTGCACGTTTCGAGCCCTTTTTACAAATATTTGCACGTTTTTTAGTCCTGGCTGACAGTTTAAAGCGACTTTTCAAGAGTTCAATAAACCTTAGATCGCACCAACAAGCTTCAAACATTTTCCAATCTCAATTTAAAAAAACAGAGCAATGTACTGAAAGTGGCTGCCTACTACTCCTTGCCGGGTATGGAATATATAATGTGATACGATTGAAGAAAGGAACTGATGATGTCTTCACCGACTCTATATAGACGAACATATGGTCTTACTTTTAACCCCTACTGGTTTGTGAATTCTCATTTTTGATCTTTAGTAACTGCGAGTTTGAATGCGACATAATGGGACATCAAATGTTTGCCCACAACCTTTGGTGAACTCAAACACTGAAGTTCGCTTGCTTTGCAGAGAACCCAACGACGTGGTGGACTTGACGTTTCTCGAAGGTCGAAGTTGAAAGTTCTCCAACCGCCTCGAAAATAAAGAAGATGTTAGAGCAGTACGTTGAAAAGTTCAGGAGAAAAAGGAAAGATATGAGAGCTACAGAAAACCGCCCGTCGTAGCGTAGATATAGCCCACAGAAGTAAGTGTATCACAGACACATGTCATGCCAATTTAAAAGTAATATTAATAAGTTTGATTTATTACTGGCTACTGTCGGTTTTAACGTTTTATTTGAAGTGTGACGACAATGAAAAAATGATCTTGTTATTTGAAACACCCAATACGGCGGCGAACATTGATCCAAACGAGAATTGAGGCCAGTACATTTCTGATGGTAAAATATCACAAAAATAAACAAATATTCGGCAATTTGTAATGATGATTTTGCAGCATCATGAACATAAACAAACAAAAACAACAACAACAAATATTAAACCAGTGTATAGAACAACTGCGTTTCCCCGAAATTGCAAAGATAAAGTGTTTGATTGAAAGTTTTGTTCCGGGGGGGGGGGGCCGTTGTATTCAAGGTGGATATGATGTGTGAACATGGATTTCGAAATGCACCCAAACAAGTCTTCCAAACCTACTAAAACAGACCCTAAACAAGTATTTTTTGTGTTTTTTGCTCACATAAACAAGTCTTTTTGTCGTTTTTGCTATTTTTGCTACCGTAAGCAATGCAATGCTTGTGTTGATAATAAACCCATTCGGGCTTTGCTCATGTTGCTTTAAAATTCCAATTACAATTTTTATTTGAGAATTTTGTGAAATCTCGCGTACATCACAGAATTTCAGGGTTTACCGAACAAACATACCCTTTTTTTTTCATATTTTGGCTGTTTTTTGACACCACCCTAATCATGTAACGCGCGTACCACCCGCCTGATGGAAAAAAGAGACCCTTTTACGGCGTTTTCTTGTTCACGCATCTTTTCCACCTTTGAATACAAGTCGTCATGTGAGTGCAACAAAGTCCATAACTTGTACATTTTTGGTGAAATTGAGTTATTTAATAATAATCAAAAAATTAGTTTCAGTTTACGCATATTTGGATATACTTTCAATTTCAGGTGACAGTCTCAATTAGTGCAGAGTTATGAAGCTAAATAGGCCAATTTAGGTGTAGATACGACTTTGTGTTCAGACTCTAAATTGAATTCCCGTGTCGTGCAACAAAGTCGTAACTTCTAGATAACGACTTTGTTGCACGACACTGGAAAACTAAGTATGTGATACTACATTTTGTTTCTTGTAAAGCGATGCTTTTTAAAAAAGGTTGATAATTTACAAATCTCCCAAAATATTTTTGTGAAAAGAGCAATTCATTTTTGTTTTATCAATTATGCTTAATTTATGCTAATTTCGCGGCAGCCCACCTTAAAACATTCAAAAAAGTGTTAGTACGGTACTTTTTCCCACTCATATTAAACGCTCAATACTTAATTAATTTTACAGAAGTAAATTAATACGCATAATTTAACATATATTCAAGTATAGGCTCATTTATTGCTGAGTTATTAGGCTAATTAGGCCTAAATTACGTGTAGTTACGACTTTGTTGCACTCAAATTGAATTTCCCCGTGGCGTGCAACAAGTCGTAATGGTAGATTACACTTTGTTGCACGACACGGAAATCATGTGTGTAGTTCGCCATTTTAATTTAGCCAATTACTTCTTATTTATGTCACTTAAGTGGGAAATGAAATATTTATAAGATTTTGTAAAAATAACCATATTTGATCTTCTGTAAGAATTATTTTCATTTGAAAAGTCACAAAAGAATGAACACAAAAATACTTCTCTGTAAAATCATGAATGTCGATACGATTTGTTGCACTCACATGACGAAGGGGGCCCCCCGGGGGTTTTGTTTCAGAAAGAATAATCTTAAAGTGACTTGTGTGTTGATGGGCTGATCTGATTGTTCGTTTGTTTATGATAATTGAAATATTCCATATGAACGTTTATAATACTTTCAAAATGCATACTTAAATGGCATAACAATGAGTCAAAAGGCAATTGGTCACATGCGTGTGGTGGTTCCTTTCCAAGATATTTGGGAAAATAGGCTATTAAGGTCATTTGTTTATTCAATAGCGAGAATCCGGGGGGTGGTGCATTCACTTGAAAATTGACGGGGATGTGCAAACCGGTATCTTAAAGTAGGGCGCTATCGGTACTGAAGGTCTTTTGAAAAAATGGGGGTCATTCGGAAGCCAAATATAAATGGGGGTCGATGACACTGGTTCTGTCATGCTAAAAAATATAAGCAAAAATTAAGCTAAAAAGTGAAAGTTGACTAAAAAAGGGGGTCATTGGGTACTGGACTGTGACAACTGTGGCATTATGCTGCAAAAGGGGTCATTGGGTATCAGATGGGAAAAAAGGGGGTCATTGGGTATTGAGATGGTCAAAAAGGGAGGTCATTCGACTTACACATGATGCATACTCACATATGGGAGTGCCCGGGCGGGCGAGAATTCGTTAAAGTAATTTTTTCATCACCATTTCTTAATGGACCTAAAGAAAAGGCAATTTAAAGTTAAATTGACAAAAGAAGATATAACCATATTCCTCCTGTCCGTTTGTTGAAATAGTTCTGTATTTCAAAACTCGGTGTGATTATCCCTTACAAAAGAAGGGAATGATGGCAATACATGTAAATACTTTTGTGTATTACAGTAATATGTGACAGTCCATACGAATTTTGTCGCCATGATGTCGTCTTCCTTTATGACAACACAGAAGGAGTTAAGATGTGGGTCGAGGGATTCAAGGCAGAATTAGATCAAGAAGGCCTTTCGTCAACAGTGAGCAGATAAAGCTATCTAACTATCCTATGACAAACAGCCCCTCCTATGTTAAAGCCTTGCTTGTTTTTCATCACATCACATGATGCATGAACTTTGGTGCTTCATCCTTTCCCATCTACTAATTTCTTTTCTTTACAGGGTGACCCAATAAAAACTTTACCCAAAATGAAAGTGATATTTTTCCACTTTTTGTAATTTGATATCTGTGGATTTTGTTTATCATAAAGAATGGGTAATTGAGCATCTTGCCTGAAAAAAATATTCATTTTGGTTGAGTGGTTTTCAAAATATGGCCCAACAAACAATGAGTCAGCAAAGCAGACTTGTCCATGGGTATTTCATGATGGAATGATAAGTACACATCAATTATTTTGGCAACCGGGCTTTTCAAATCTGAAATCATAACACGCAGTTGTGCTAAATACCAGTTTTATGTCTTGTGTCAGGGCGGGGCTTTTCAAATCTAAAATCATACTGTAGCGTGCAGTTGTGCTTAAAGCCAGATAATTTCTTGAACGAGAACTTTAAACATTCTCATAGTAATGGCACCTCAATTTACGCCACATCAACGAGCTTTCGCTATGTAGCTGTGCAACGGCAATGGCCAAACAGGTTCCCTGGAGTGAGAGTACCAACCAAGCCTGCTATCTGTAACATGAGAAAACTGTTTGAAGCAGAGGAAACTTTGGAAAATGTCAACAAAGGACGAAGCGGACGGCCTAGGAGCGTCAGAACACCTGCGAACATTCAAGCTGTAAGACAGGAGCTTCGCAACAACCCACGCTCAAGCATAAGGAGAAACCGTGTCGCAAATGTCTCCAGATCGTCATTTCAGCGCATCGTTAGTAACATCAATGGGTACCCATGCAAAATTGTGAGACGCCATAATTTGGATGCAGGTGATCCTCAACGTAGGCTGGCGTTTTGCAATTGGCTAATCAACAGACCACGGCGCTTCTTAAGAGAACTTTTCGTTGTTGATGAGGCCAATTTTCCAATGACTGGTTCAGTGACCTCTCAAAATGTGAGAGAGTAATACGCCAAAAGGGAACCCTGCCAATGATTTTGTGTACGACAGACCTAATGATCGCAGGAAAGTTGCAGTTTTAGCAGCTGTTACAGGTAACAATAACTTAATTGGGCCTATTTTTATTTATTGATGGAAATTTGAATGGTGCCGGTTATCTCATCAATCAACATTTGGAACCAGAGTTGCGGCACATTTTTCAGCACTAAAGAAATGGAGCAATTCGTCGTGCTTGGTTTCTTCAAGACGGTGCACCAGCACACAGGTCTGTAATGGTTAGAAACCGCCTTCATGAACTCTTTCCAAATCGGATCATTGGATTAGGGCATGCGGTGGAATGGCCCCCTCGGTCACCGGATCTAACTCCGCTAAATTTTTGGCTATGGGGTGATGTAAAAGCTAGAGTTTACAATGAGGGTCCCCAAATACATTACCAGAACTACGACGACGGATAAACGATGCAATACCGCAATTAGGCGAACGCGTGTAACATCAAGAGCTGTTAACACATGCACTCCAGGGCTACCAAGTGCATCGCAAATCAGGGAGGACATGTGGAAGATAGAAACTAAAGGTAAGACCATTAAGATAAATTACTTGTGATGTTTCAAATTGTGTTTTCAAAAAACCATGCCAAAAACAATGATGCTCCATGGACAAGTCTGTTTTGCTGACTTATTGTTCAGTGGAACATTTCTTGAGAACCACTCAAACCAAAATGAACGAAAAACAGGTAAGATTCTTTATGATAAAATAAATTCCATAGATATCAAATTACAGAAAGTGGAAAAATATCACTTTCATTTTTAGTAAAGTTTTTGTTGGGTATAAAGAAGCAAAGTCTAATCCTTCTATTCATTGGTTGCTTTTACTCTGTAGTGTATTAGTGCACTCATCTTTTCTCGCAGCAGAGGTTGATTGGTATGTTATTCAAATCTTTGCTGCTCTTACTCATCATTCCGTGCTTTTGGGTATCCTTGCTGTGGTTCCCCCAATGAAACAGTTGAGACTAGTTTTCTACGGATTTCAAATCTCAGAATGTGTACCTTTAACCAATATAATACTTACAGATTTATTTGTGTAATATCTCATATCTCGAGCGCGAATCTGATATGTCATCAACAAGGTCGAGGAACGAGACGCGCGGATGAGATGCGAGGTCGAGATACGAGGTGTGCGGGTGAGATATGGGAAGCGGTCCAGGTTCAGGTTGAGCCCCTGGACCGCGATACGATACAAGTTGCGAGATATGAGGGCGAGATGATACCTATAAAATCTCATGAGCTAATTAACACTCACTCATTATGAAGAGAGATCAGCTTTTTTTTTTTATTGAGTAAGGGAGCACCAGTGATTTTTCCCGGGGTGGGGGCTAGGGAGTTGGCGTCCTGACAATTTTTTTCAACCCTTCAATCTGCCCATATGTTTTTCTTTTCAACTATTGTGTGTGACTTTTTTTCATCCTTACATGACAGCGATTTTTTTCTCCCCTCCCTTCCCTGGAAACAATTTTTGGCCTGTTTTCGCTATTGCAATATTGTGATTTTGGGGCCTATAAAAGCTTATTGTATGTATTTTTAAGAAATTATCAGACATACATTTGAGGTTGATGATTTGAAGCAAATTATTTTCTCCTATCACAAATAGGTAACTTTCTTCATTTATGGAAGGTTTTTGAAGGGATGCTACAATAGGGTGGCAGCAGTGTGTCTAGACGTGATAGTCACCTTGAGGTAACTTCTAGGTAACTTTCTCCCTTGGACGGTAGGTACAGACAGTAACATCACCGGGTCACCTGGGGGTGCAATATTTTAGTGGATGGCGCATTTATGGTTGAGCTAATCTGCACAAAGGCAAATGGAGAGTCTGAGGGGGTGCCCAGTCAGGCCCGAAGAGATTGATGCCCAAATATTTTGAGAGTATATGAAATATTGCAAGTTATATCGAAAAATAAGAAAGTGTAAGTTTTTTACTGTAGTGTACATTTGTTCTCGTGATAATCATAAAAAAATCAGTGTGTGGTGGAGCAAAATATTTTTGGTCACATGCTGCGACAAAGACTTTTTTTTTCTAAAACACCATAGCCCCCCCCCCCCTGAAATGGTGCGTCCCTAACTGTACTTTCTTTTGTAGATCAAATTTATATAGGCCTACTCCTGTTTGATAATTTCTCTGAAAGAATAAAAGGAAAGGAGTATAAGTTTTTTAAGATTAAAAAAAATTATATTTTCAATTACATGTAAAATACTTTTGAACGGTCGCTTTTTTCTACAGTTAAAAACGACAGGCACAAATCCGGTGATATTTCGGAGCGATCGTAGGCTCATGCCACGTTGGGTCCAGTTTTCACAAAGTTCCAAGAACTATCTTCGAAAAACGGAAAAAGACGGCGTCAACCTTCGAGATGCCTTGAGCGAATTGTGAACGCAAAAGTGTTTCAAAATATTGGGTTGTCTACTTGAAGATGGTTCGTTTCTAGTGACTGGTCAAGCGCTTAAATGTGTCACACCCCCCCCCCCCCCCCCTTAAAAAAATTACCCCCCCCCCCCCCTTTCGTCAGCACCAGAAATCAGATAGTAATGATTCAGGCCCAGCGGGAGGAATTCAAGGAACTGTGTTGTAAAATTCGCGTCATTGAAAGGCGAAAGAAGAATATTCATATGCGACTGCATTACATTAAATTTTACACACACACGCACAACACACGCCCACATCAAACACATACACAACACACACACACACACGAAAGACAACACACAGCAGCACACACACACACACACACACGCACACATACACACACGCACACACAAACACACACACACACACATACGAACTTTAGCAAACTTTGTGGGACGGCCACAGGTACGTTCTGGGCGTAAACTTTAGAACACCCTACCACATTATCCGCCGCGGAAGCAAACCATTTTAAAACCCAGGCAACGGCGACAGCGCGAAGCCAAACCTTTTTTTTTTTAAAAAAACCCAGGCAACGGCGACAGCGAGAAGCCGTGACAGGTGGGTTGTAAGCGTTGTCGCATAAGAAAATAATAGTTATTAAAAACAAATAACAACCACAAGACATTACCAACAAACCTTTTTTTAATAAAATTGTTTTTTACAATTTTGGCATTTCCCGTGTTATTCTTAATAAAGTGTTGTAAACCACGAACGTTCGAGTTTAATGGAGATTGCGCTTGAGTGTTTTATTATTTAGCTTGATTTGGCCTTATTTTAGATGGATTTCTACTAATTTGGCTAATTTGGGCCTTTACAATAATTTTTGGGCTCATTTTGGCCTTTTCCGTTGTTTTTAAATAAAGTTGGGAGTTTAGAAAAAAAAAACAACTTTAAACGCATGAAGTTCGAGTTGGTAATTAGATTGAGCTGCTTTGTACTATTTGAGCTGATTTTACACGATTTGGCATTTTGGCATTTACCGTTTTAAAAAAATAAGTTGGGATTATTGTTATGTCGTATAATCGAGTGTGAAGCTATGTTTTTACACGGGCAACGCGACAGCGGCGACAGCGGCACACCCCAGAACTTCATGGGTTTACAATTTTTTTTGTTCTTGTGCTTGCTTATCAAGTGGCCCCTGAGAGGGCTAGGGAAAAATAGTTTTTTTAATTTTAAAGTTAGATGTTTGATTGTACGATTTTGGTTTTAATTTTGGCCTTTTCTCGTTATTTTTTCAATAAAGGTTGGGTTTTGTTACAATTTGAGCTAGATTTGTAATTTTGGCTATTTTGGCCTTTTCCGTTGTTTTTAATTAAGTGAGATTTTTGTTATGGAGAATACGCCGAGTGTGAAACTATGGTTTTACAAGTGCAACGGCGACAGCGGCGGGGGGGAACCCAGAACTTCAGGAGTTTAACGGTTTTTTTTTACTTTCGGGTGTGCTTGCTTATGGGCCATGGGGAAAATAGTTAAAAGTTTAAATTTAGATTGTTGATTTTACGATTTTGGTTATGTGGCCTTTTCCGTTGTTTTTAAATAAAGTTGGGAGTTTAGTTTTAAACCATGAACGTTCGAGTTTTAATTTAGATTGAGCTTGATTTGTACTAATTCGGTTAATTTTAGCTTGATTTGCTCTATTTTTGCTTGATGTCTACTAATTTGGCTAATTTTGGCCTTTTCCCGATATTTTTATTTTTAGATATAATTTTAGCCTTTTCCGTTGTTTTTAAATAAAGTTGGGAGTTTAGTTTTAAACCATGAACGTTCGAGTTTTAATTTAGATTGAGCTGCTTGTACTATTTTGAGCTTGAAACAATTTCATATTTTAAAATAATAGAACAAATAAAAAAAATAAAAAAAATGGGAATTTTTGCACAATTTATATGATAATACATTTATTTACTTGCAACATGCAATATAAAACACATAAACTCAAAACATTGATCTTTATGGCAATCCCTTGTATTTATAGTGTTCTTTATTTATTGATGATCAAGTATGATAAAATACAGTTTTTAAATCTGGTTAAATTGATTGATATTGTGCAAGAATTCTGGTCAAAAATAATCTGACACGAGATTTCGTTCACAGTTAGTGTTCAATTGTGGTATTGTTCGATGTGTCTAGTGACGCGTGGTGGGTGACTGCATTTAAGCTCAGCTGCCAATGAGCATTCGTTATTTGCAAAATCTGATGTCAGATTTCGTTCACGTATTCACGTATTGGGGTCCCGGATTGGGGTGGTGGTGTCGGTATGGTTTGATCGGTCTGATGCGTGGTGACTGCATATCGAAAGCTCAATGCAGTGTAAAGATCGTTGGTTACCAAATATGATCATCAGATTTCGTTCACCGTAGTGTGTAATGGCGGCGGGTTTGCATCTGTGCGGTTCAAAGCGTGTCTCACGTAGGGTGTCTCACGGAGGTGCCATGTTAGCGTTGTAGGTATTCTGCTGCATCAGCTTGTACGTATTCCAAAATTCTGAAATAATCATAAAATATATTGACAGTATTTTTTCTAATGTTATATTTCATGTTTACAATATAAAAAAAATATTCTTTTGGTGGAAATATTAACAGTGGCGGCGCCACGGGGGGGGGGGGCATTTGCCAAATTTTTTTCTTTCCCCCCCCATAGCGAGCCAGAGCCCCCAGCCAGCAGTTTGCCCCCCCCCCCCGGCCGAAAGAAAAATGAGGGATTTTTGGCAAAATTCGGCGATTGGGCCAAAAAAATCACCAAATTTGGGGGGGAAAATCTGCGATTTGGGCCAAAATGGTTTTAAAAATCTCCAAATATTTGATTACTTTGCCCACCCCCCAGAATTCACTTTTCCCCCCCAAAAAAATTTCACTTTGCCCCCCATTTTCCCCCCTCCTAGAAAAAGAGGTCTGGCGACGCGCCACCACTGAATATAATAGTGCGCCGCCACGAAACTGTTTGATCCCCTGTTGATATTGTTGGCAAACAAGCTAAAACATTCGGAGTGAGTGTACGTACAGAAATGAACAAAATATATGTGGGTAAAGAAAAAATACAACAACAACAAAAACATTGGTTATATGAGAAGGACTAATAAGAAGATCATGTCTGAAAATGCTAATTATTGTGTTTCGCTCTGTTACGTGATGAAGCTCCTATGCTACTGGTGTATGTACATGTGATGTAGCCATTATAACTTACATCGAAATTTAGAATGTTAATAAAATGTATAATCATATATAATAGCAGATATCGACTCACCCTCTTAAGTTTCCAGTGCACGTGCAGTTGAGGTGTGTGTTTGAGTCTTGATTTTACCGCCAGCTTTCACTAAACGTTGTGGTTGTTCTGTACCAGCAATCTGTAATATAGTCCAAACGGATACTCTTATTGATGTGGTTATATAAATTTGACCTTTTTGTCCCTTTTAGAAGTAACTAATGTGTATAGGATAACATGATTACTAAGATGAGTAGTTCATTTCAACCACAAATCTACTTAATTAAATATCTTTTCTTAAAATAAAAACCATGAATTATATTAATGAGAAATAATTATCAAGCTGTTCTAGAAACCCAGGAAATTCACAAGTTAGCTCACAGATCGGGGGTTTAGCTATTTTGTAATAAGAGCTTGAAGAGGCCAGGGTAACTCATACAAGCTTCAGCAGTATAACACATTCAAATGGGCCTGGAAGAGAAGAGCAGCTATTTAACCCAGGTAAGGAATATTTCCTTATTTTTAGTCTGTTGAGGTTTTCAATTTCTTTGTTTTCTAGTGTCCAATGCTATCACACTGACTATGGTTCAATTTCTGCTGGGATTAAAATATATGGAGCACTTAATAGATGAGAATGTATTATGATTTTATTCATGTATGTTGCCATGTATTTCCCACATTAGACATTCTAACAGTCATTTCCATTTTGTGTCTTGTTCCCGGGGGTCGTGATTCCCAATATAACAGATTGTAGAGAACATAGGAAGTAACATAAATACACGTGCTGTGTTTTTCCATGACCTGAAATTTAGAGTGTAGAATCGAAATTAGAGTAGGCTAGGATGCTAGACCCGTATAACCTGGTATTGTTTCGTCTGAAGGAACAAGAAGCCATGCACGTGGGTCAAAAGGCCAGGCTGTTGTAACAGGGTTTGGATAATCTGCGAGTTGCGAGTACGCGAGTTTGGCGAGCGAGAGTTGCGAGTGCGAGTTGCGAGTACGAAGTGGCGAGTTCCTGAATGCGAGTGCGAGTTCCTGAATGCGAGTTGCTAGTTGTGAGTTAAAGGTGCGACGTGCGCGTTTATTTTTGGCGAGTTGATTTGGAGTTGGCGATTTGCAAGTTGCGAGTTGCGAGTTGGATTTTGCGAGTTGAAATCTGCGAGTTGTCACATGCGAGTTGCGAGTTCCTAGAATTTGCGAGTTGCTTCCTTTCTTTTCCGTTTTACTGATTAAAGATTACACGCCTAATTTCACATTATGAATTTCAATACAGCAATCCAGCTCCATCCATAAATGTTCAATGCAGTAGTTTTTGTAAATGGGTTGAGACCTGTTTAGAAATAAGCGAGGTATAAATAATATATTGTATGTATGCATGTCGTCCGCCCACACTCACATACTGGCGTATTTACAAAACACCGTTTTCCGAGAAATCGCAATTAAAATTCTACCGCGACATTTCATGTCTATACGGTTAGAACAAGCATAAAAAGAAACAATCTACACTTTACTCTTTTGACGAACACCCCAATGTCAAGAGTCCAATATAACCATAAATCCAACTTAATACGGCAATTATATGATCTTAATTTCAGCTACGAAGTTATCAGTCTGTATGTATGCACAATCCAATGAACATATGTATATTGCAAATACGACGCATATTACGCCATTGTTTTATTCAATGTACGGTAAAAGATCACTATCGATTGCAAAGCTTGTTTACGAAATAACGATGGAATACGTCAAAATAGGTCTGTATGTGAAATCGTTATTTTGGGATCGGCAAATACGACGATATATTCAAACACGTGTAAATGAATGCGATTTTAATACGCCGTATTTGAAATACGGATGGATGATTGTGAGGAAAATGACAAAAAATCTGTATTATAACAATAAATTAGGCTCCTCACATTTGAATTTGTGGGGGGGGAATGAAAGAACTCGATTTTGAACAAAGTAAGTAGCCGGGAATTTTTGCCAACCCCAAATTGGACTACGACAGTATGTGATCGGCGAACGATGTATGTATGTATGTATACATACAAAGTTCAAATCGTATCATATATTCAGTTTCCACAAAAAAGAAACGAATTTGTAGTTTCCATAACCTATTGTGTATTGTAAAACTAATTGTGGTGACTAAAAATCAAAGCCTGGTTTTTGTTTATTCGCCTTCCTGAAGGTTGCACCGGCAGATTCCCAGGTCGCTAAAATGATTTCATCAAAAAACTTTAATCATATCCCCATCTGGAAGTAGTGAAGCTTAAAATGTCTTGTGTTGACCAAATTTGAAATTTTTAATTTTTTAGGTTTTTTCTTTTTTTAAATAAACATGATTTATTCCCTTTTTCACCTTTCTGTAGCTTCTGTAGCACTTTAGTGTCTTCTGTGCCAATCTAGTAGAATCTTCAAGCTCAAATTAGATATGCATTATTTAATGAAAAACAAGTGAATGACTGGCTCGTACATACAGAGTGAAGGATAGCTGTATCATTTCTTCAGCACTAAAGCACCCCTGAGGACTGGTCTTAGTCCCCATTGAATACCTCATGACTCAGAATGGCAAAGCTTGTGATTCTGGTAGCACTGGTAGAAGAGATAGAGTGTGTTGTAGGGAGTGATGTTTTCAAGAGACACTGGCACGTTGGAAAAATGTGCGCCCTCAATATTTTTCAAAATAATATTTTGCATGGTTGTAAGCTTTTATATTACAAGCCCCTCACCCAAATGATAAGACGCAAATCAGCGTCCTTGATAGGTAACAGAAACGATTTTCTAATTTACGTCGCCGTCGACGTTAAATCATCAACCGACGAAAATGGGCGTTTTACGCAAGAACACGCACGCCGTATGCACTGTCCCACGCTATGCCACTTTGATCGGTCTATAACCCACCTTTGTGGTTTTCTTCAGTGAGTACGAGTCAAAATATTCATGTCATATACCCATTTGTAAATTACAGTTATGAAAACTAAAAGTTGGCCTACAAATTACCCGGATGTCTTTATCCTCATATCAATGTCCCTATCTTTTTGGAGTATGTTCTTTTTATGGTAAAGATATCTCTGTTCTTCCATGGCCTAGACTATCCTTCTGAGAAGCATTGAAGAAATTTCTATTTTATGAAAATGTGCCTGCCGCTTCACTCGATACAAGAAAAGGTGTGTGTACTAACACACACACCCAACACAAACTGCATATGACACATGCTCAGACACATACATTACCACATATATATATACACATACACATACATTCCTCGCACAAAGAGCCAACACACCATGCAGCATTTAATGTTAAGATGTTCGATGTAGGGTGAAAGTTAAGACTGCTATATCAGTGCTATCAGTGCAATAAACAGGGAGTTCATGGTAGCTAATGGTGTGGAGGACTAAGGGAAAGGGAAAATTAGTAGAGAAACTGAACCCACGCTGGTGACATATTGAGCAACATCTCTTTTTGGAAAATTTGATCTGCATGTTAATGTCATCCACTATCAGCAAGTTTCACTCCAAACAAGATCCTGGTGTGTCATTGATAGTAATAGTATTCTCATAAATTCAACAACCTAACAGAATATGGTGCTGAACATAGACTCCAATTCCCAGGTGGGATCAACATAGGAACAATTCAGCTGTATCATGCCTCATGGGTTTTTGATTCTGAAAGTTGAAGGAGGATGCTTAATTTCGGCCCATCCTGTGTATTCCTTTACTTTCATAGGAATCTCGTCCAAGACACAGGGTCACCTGTAAACTCAAAACCCATAAATACTCAAGTGTCAGAAAGTATAGGCCTTTTTACTTACTTTTGAGGTTAGGTTGAATTACTAGTTTGTTTGATATCTGTCTGAAACATAGGACCTGAAACCCAATATCACGTACGTATCAGGAGCTTCATTTCAGGCCAAAAAAAGGCTCGTCTAAGCTCATGCACGTGGTACATGGTGTAAAAAATCACATTTTAACCACATTTTAAAAAACTTTAAAAATATTTTTTGTTTGTTTTCAAGAGATTTTGAACAATTGTTTTAAAATTTTGAATCTACTTCAAGAAAAAAAATGTTATTGCCATGTGCATAAAATAATTTCACATAGCGCATACTTTTTTTATAAAAAAATGCATTTAGCGCTTACAGTTTTGGGCTGTTGGAAGCAGAGACACTTTTTTTTTTTGCAAAAAAACAACAAAACAAGAAAAAGAAAAAACAAAAAACACAAAAAAAACCTTTCTGGGAAAAGACCTATATTTTTATCCCTATGGTGTGCCTTACATAAGGTATAATCACTTGACCAAATGAATCACTCTACCATGATGATATTCCACAAGGTCCACTGGTCATAGAGTGCAGGCAAGATAGATTAATTTTATTTTTTTTTTTTTGTTTAAACTATGATCAGCCGTCTTCTGAAACCCACTGTGTCACATTAAATCAATAATAGCATATTTTTTTTACAGCCCCCAATTTTCCAATATTTGCTTGGTAATGGCTTTACAATTCTTGTGATGATAAGGCTTGAAAATGTCTGTATCACCAAGAAGGAATTTTATAATTAGAATAATTAATATTGGAATCTCCGACATGGGGCTTTTGGACTGCTGCCGGAAACGTACTCTAATTGTTGGAAAATAGCTGGATTGGTGCCACGTACGTGTCCGCCTATACCTCATCCAGGAGCAGGCACGTCAAGTTGGAGGTTATTTCAAATTTGACTAAAAAAAAAAAAAAATTTTTTATAGTTTGTTTTGCCGGTTATAGTTTACACTAGACAATTACCAACACAACTGTGCCAAAATCACAAATTTTGAATTGGGGCACTCTAAAAAAATTAAGGGTAGGTGGGGAAGGTGTTCATTAAATTTTTGGGCATGGTTTAGGGTAATCATGTATGTACTGGTCGCCTACAGGAGTAAAAAGTGTGCAAGATTTGATTTGGTAAAAATATCATAATCTCAATCCTTTTGACCACGGCTGTTTTGTCAACTTATGTGAACAACCAGTGTGCATGACTATGAAATATCATGCACTTAGAAAGAGTACTTAAATGTAGATAAGTACATTACCCTTCACACTACTTTTATCATGTGGCCTTATCTTGGGTACAGAATAAAGCACTCTACGATAGGTGGCGAAGAGTATGCAATTATACCTAGAAGTGAAAAAGGCAAAATTTAAAAATGTCATAGTACACCAACTAGAACTATGTAAAATTTTACATATTTGCAACTCGCAAGACGAGGGACTCGCAACTCGCATATTTCAACTCGCAAATCCTACTCGCAGTCACACGAACTCGCAACCTTCGCATTCAGGAACCGTACTCGCAACTATCACTCGCACTCGTACGTCGCGCGACTCGCAAATACCTTCACCCTTTGTAACTCATGCATCAGTTGTGTGTACCCTAAGAAAACTCCTTTGTGAGCACTTTTAAAAATATCATATATATAATATATCTATATATAAGTATATATACTATATTTATATATAGATATATAGGATATATTATATATATCTATCTATATATAGATCTAATCTAATATAAATAATATAAATAACCTTTGAAATTTGGATTTCAGAGATGGGTTAATATTATATATATAATATCGAGGTTGAGAATCAGAAGACGTAACTCAACACTAAAGAAATTTAGAAGGATGGCGTAAATTCTGCTGTAGTACTGCTTTGTGAAATGTGATGTTTTAATATTTTTCTACTACGCAAATCTGTTCATTACTCAATGTACATCTCATAAAGCTCGGTATATGTCACTGTACAACATATAAACTTTTGGTAGAGCTATTATGAATCAGCAGAATTAAAGAAATTCTTATCTTTTTAGTGTGAGTTACGTCCTTCGTGAATTGTCAACCTCGATATATATACCTATCATATCTATATATAAAGCCGCTATCAGTGTTTCTTGAAAATGTAAAACGACTACGCCCCTATTTTTCACATCATCATCAAAATTCCATTTTTTGCACTGTAATGTTGTATTGGAAATTGTGTAGGTCAAAGCTATAAAACCCTTTAAGTGGCTAGTTTAGCACGCCGTAATTGGCATAAATGGCGATTTTTCTTGCATTGTTTCGGCCATCAAAGAGTCGTAAATGGCATCTACAGGACCACTTTAAAATGGTTTAGTGTCTATTTTTTTTACTAAAAGCACGGGTAATATCAAGGTGTTGAATTTTAACTGCCAACCTAGCATTTAGAGAGACAGAATGAGCATTCTGATTTGAAAAAAAAGGCTACCGTATGGTTAAGTATACGTAGAATTCCCCAGCTTTATTGTATTCCTCTACTTGGTTCATATTTTAGCAGTAAAAACTATTCAGGAGAACAGCGAAAGAGGGTCCTTCGTCGTAGGACTTAGGTTTTGTAACTAAAAAATTTTATAACAAGTACTAATTTCTTTTTGTGAATACAGTACTATAGCTTTTTTTTCCCATTGCAGTTTGATATTTCATGAGCAAGACACTATAAAAAACCAATTAAAAAAATAAAATGAGCACAAAACTGAAAAACTCATGTAGCGAATAGATGTGCTGTGTAACTAGTATCTATACATTTTATACCCCTCTTATCACAAAGGAAAGATAATGTTATTTTTATTCGTATTTCACTAATGTGTGCCATATTTTCAATATCCATGCTTTAGTTAACAGTACACATTACGCTAAAACGTAAACCTGTTGAGACCATTATCATATCACATGTTATGCTTTTACCACACTGTTTTTTTCCAGATGATAAATTCCATACCGTCTGAAAGGATACCTTTCATGGAGTGAACATAAAATGAAAAGTTCCAGTTCGAGCATATCTTGTGCACATGGTATACAAACAACTACAGGTAAGACATAATTATTTCCCAAAATGTTAAGGTTCTCACCAGCCTTAGGATTTTTACTGGCGGTCCGCTGGCCAAATCCAGCCCCAACTAATAAGATAGTTCACCTAAATGCTCCAATTCCAAGTTTGAGATTAATCGCATTTTTCGTTTTGATGTTAGAAAGCATTTATATTTATAATAGTCTAAAGTCTGGGATATACGTGTATAACAAAAAAAAATTCCGGATCCGGAATTTGTAATTATAAGGAATGTGATTTTTCTATATGAGACAGCGATTTGACCTTAACTATTTCACCATACAGTGCTTAGTGTTGTGGGACAATCATATGATGGATGCAAAAAAAGACACGATTTGTCCGAAAATTGAGGGCGTCATCCCCCCAGAAATCTCTGAGTCAGCCTTTAAGTGCTATAATATTTTGATCCGGCGGTAAAATGCAAAAGATATAAATTTTCCACCCCTATATCCAGTGTTTTTTAGCTTTCCTAACGTATGACGCCAAGTACGTAAAGAAGGACTCTAGCATCCCGTGTTACAATTTATAGGAACGAATGTTCATAAGAAAATTCAAGGGGTGTAAGTTTGTTTCACAAATAGCTCATGTAGACGATGCTTAATATATTGGTACACATGAACAACTAACAATTTCCGTGGTGGGGTGGAACCATTCCACATTGTTCCTCTGTAATGATAGTAAATATTATAATAACTACGTTGATCTTTTTTTTTTCAGAGGACGAATCGTGTACTTAAACATGGCCTCTGCTGCAGCCTCTCTTTCACGGGTATAAGTTCGAGAATTCCTGAAATGATGACATTCATCATACTAAGATGAGGAGTTGTTTTCCTATCAGGCACTGTTTGGACTACATTTTTAACAAAAAATATTTTGATTGGCTCGTAACTTCACTGAATTTCAATTATGAACACACTGAATGCAATTAAATTTTATGCAATATTAGTGCAAAATGACAGACTATGTGGATTGCATTTTGCTGTCAGAAGGTGAAAAAACGTGGACAGTCCGGGGTAAACTTTCGTCCGCAAATGAGGCCTGCCCCATTGAACGGCAAAATACAGAGCGTTCCAGAAAGTGTGCGAGTAGATAACCCCGGGGTATATAACATATCCATCTAACATAAAAATATTATTAAGCATTTATGGAAGATTTTCTGAGCATAATGTTGGCTGTCATTCATAGGCCTGATGATACCTAACTTTGTATAGTTTTGATCCTATATATACTGGACGACTGTGGGCGAATTGCTCTTCGTAGCTGAATGCCTGAATGTCCTCCGAATATGTTGCGGATTGACGCGAGAAACACCGAATTGAATTTTGATTTTGATTTTTATGGTGCCAAGAAATTGATCTTAACAACCAGGCGCCGTTTGATTTGATGCTATTGAGACAGAGTTTCCTCACATCTGATAGTACTCTCCACCCGGCAGCCAGTCAAATAACGTAATCTGCAAGTCTCTTCATGACCATGCTCCAAGCTACCTCGGCAGCACTCTCAGTTTGTATTCGGGCAGGCGATATAAACTCCAGTCTTCTTCTGATGCTACAACACAAGACTTGTTTATACCCTCATACAGGCTAGATCGTCGTTAAAAAGAGAAGAACCCGCCCCACCGTGTATTAAACGGCTGCTGAAAACACACTTATTTTTTTTATGCTCATATTTGGTATACAGTTTTTGTTTTTTTATAGCTTCTCGGCAAGTACTAATGTTATGTAAGACGAGAGATTGTGTATTGAGTCATCCCACAATGCACCATTTTTGGGAAATTTTTTTTTCACCTCATAGGGTCATGTGATCTCACAAACCCTATTCCCTAAGTCCTGACATGTTTTAGTACGGAATAGTAATGGCCATGCAATGCATTTTGAGATTCACTCAAAACACCTCTGTAAGACGATGTGTTCTCCGTGCGATGTGTTTATTATTAATTAATATTTATTATTATTATTATTATTATTGTATAAACATTTGGCAGAATGTTCTAAAAACGTGAAATGTGGGGCATAGAACATTAATAAAAACATTGACCAAACATAAAACTTGCAAGTGAAGAAAATTGTTAATCTATTTTTGTTTCACTTTAGAGATTTTTTTGCTAACAGTTTCATAACGTTTTACCAGAACCTATTATTGTAATGTTTCTAGACATGTTTCCTGGAAATCCCCCTTTTAGGCCCGTAGTTCTCAAACGATGTTTAACCGCTAATCACTGGTTAAGACACTATCAGTGTTTGAAAAATCTTTTGAAATTGCAAGGAATAGCTTCTAAGTGAAGATAAGTCTGTAGATTCTCATAAGTTTACCTTTCCAGCTGTAGAAGTTGACAGAAAAGGCAGAAACGGCAGTGTTCCAATTACGATCCCCATTCAATTAGTGTTGTGTAAGTTGTCCGTTCGGACAGTAATGACTCAACTCTCCTCCGATTCGTGATCCTATTAGGTTGCTTCTGGTCTATCATTTGCAGGGTATGTTAGGACACCTGTACTTGTTACGTTACATGCAAAAAATTCTGATGTTTGTGATTTTTTTTTTTCGATTTGCTTGATTAGCAAATTCCCCGGCCCCTGCTCAGTGTCCGGTTTAAATCGCAATTTAACTCCGCTAAAATAAACGGAAATTCTCAAGCATTGTAACTTTAAACGACCCCCTGTTTCAATTTTAGCGATACTCGTAAAGGTACTTGTTTTCTCGATTTATGTCTACGGTGTTCTCCTACATGATATGAGAACCTTGCACTTGCACGTACGCCGTTATCAAGTACCGTGGGAAACACACTTGCGGTTTTTTACGGTAGAGCAATTATGCAATACAGCAATGTCCTATCAATACTGTGCTACTATTGATGTTTAACCACTAAAAAGGCGTTTTTTTTTTTCATTTATATCTTGAGACTGGAAAATGGATTGGATTTGAGGCTGAAATTTCAGACGACAATGAGAAAGACTACGGCCTTTCATCCTGATATCAAAGTTGATACTACTTCCGGGTAAATGCAGGGGGTTTTAAGAAGATCGGAACAAGCCCTTAACATGTCCTAACAACGTTGTTTAAAAACTTAGACTTGGTCCGGGGTAGTTTAAGGCTTGTTTAACTGCACGCTTTTCATCAAATGCCTGATATTTTCAGCTCGTAATGGATCACTCGGGGTTGACAGTCGTCTCCTTATTCTCTTTATCTTTGTTTTCGAGTCCTCAGTTGCTTCTTCTCGTCATTTTCCTTTCTTCTAGTTCTATTTTATGCTCGTGGGTCTCAGTGGCGGATTTAAATTAGCATGTCAGCAGCGCTGACAGGGCCCTCTAAAATATTGCTTCTTAGTGCCACTCAGACACCCCTTAGTCCGGCACTAATGTGCGACATTGCGTCGCTAAGCGTCGCTAAAGGGTGGGCCCCACCTAAGCTGGTGACAGGCCTTTTCCCTAAAATCACTCCACTGGTTACCTGATTCTATGGTCACAAATGGGTTGCAATTGTGTATGCTTAATTGTAATGTACACTGGTCATCTTCTTTCCTTTTAAATTTGAATTGCCGCTGTCTGTTTGCAAATTCCAGCTTGTTGCATCTTATTTGTGTTAGTAGCCAGGTTCTTTTGTGGTCTCTCACTCTGCTATATTCCACCTGTTTTCTGGTATTTCTTTGAATGACCAGTGTGCTTTTGTTGGCATGGTCTTTTGTTCGGTTTGTGGTGGTGTAATGTATTGTTGTGGATTTTTGGGGAGTGTGGTGCCTTGACTGTTAAAGGGATGGATGTACTGGTTGGATGTGAGAAGCAAGACCAGTTGCATGGTTTTTTTTTTCTGAGGTGCAAAGAGTTTTGCATGTAAGGAGGGGTTAGGTGATGATTTAAGTAGTGTTGGCATTGATTTTATATTTGAAGTGAACGCAATTTTGTTCTGAATCCCTTCTGGTTGGCAGTTTGCATTCAATTAATTTAGGGTTAGGATTTGGTTTAAGGGGTTAAATTATTTTTAATGTCGGTTATGGCGGATTTAGGAGTTTATTAATGCTGGTAGTGTAGCTTTTTAGTAGACCCTTGGTGAGTTGAAATATTTATTCAAAGGTCAGTGCAGCTAGTTTGCTCTGCGTTTCGTTGTGGAAGTTAATGTTTTGAGATTGAAGAATTATGTGAGAGTGTAACTCTTTTGAATGTGCTGTCTTGAATTTTATGTGAGCGAATGAAATTGTAGAAGCAGGTAGTCGAGGATGGCTTGGCTTTGAGGTTGACTTGTGTGCCGCATACTTGCAGTTGAAAGTCGTATTTAGGCCATTTAAATTTTAGGTTTCATAATTTCTTTCATTTTCCCGTTAATTCCGCAATTTGGTTGGTGCAAACCTTTTGCTTAGTTCTTTAGCGCACCACCTAAATGAGCATATGCTTCGGGAGGTCCCCTTTAAGACTTACTTAAGCAATTGTTGTGCTGTTAATTCCAATACTGTTTTCTACTTTTAGGCAATATGCTCCATGTTTTAAGGTCTATGTCAGCTAAGCAGCAAGCAATCACAAATACATCTCTTACCTGGTCATTGTATGTGCATGGTTAACGTCCTTTCGGACTATTGTGGTTTTGTTTGCAATAGTTGAAATGTGTTGTTTTTTGGTCCTCACTAATCCGGCTTGCCTTGCATGCGCCCAATTTCTATTTTGATGCGCATTTTGTTGGTGCTTTTAATTATTTATCGTGTTAGCGTCCTTTTATAATTATTGAGGCAAGAGAGGCGAGTGAAGTGTATACTCGTCGAACTCGCTTGGTTTCTTGCTTTTTTAGGTTAGGAAAGACAACCGTTTTTTGAATTGGTGAACTCAGCCTGCCTTAGGTGTTTGATGTGAAGGGTGAGGCAACCATTTGTACATTCTTGTTTGCTACCACGAATTCGGGCTATGCATTTGGTTTCAAATTATTTGGTCCTTTATTCATAGGCTTTTTGTGATTATGATAAGGTCGGGGAATTCGCGGGTATTTTTGATTCTAGTTATAGTCTCAACACATTTTCTTTAAAGTTAATATTGTTCCATTCAATTTCAGTTTCGGGTGGCTGGGCCTTCCGTTTGTAAATCTAGCCCGCCCTGAGTCTGTTTAATATTTGTGCCAATTTACGTTATTGAGGGTCTGTATATTATAGTTTGTAGATAGAACACCGCTCAAAAACGCATTGTTTGATGCGAGATGAATGTGTTTTTGCTGAACTTTCAAATTCTTTTCAAGGGTCTCATTTTTTTTTTAAAGCTAGGGGGTAGTAAGGAGCTAGTTTTGTAGGTTTTCCGTCAGTAGGTCCAAGTAATTTGTAGCTTAGTTAGTATGCTTTTTGCAGCCAAGATTTGAACCTTGTAATTTGTGGCCATGGTTTCTACTAAACTAAAATAATGGCCCAACATTGTCTTTGTTTTGTGTTTGTGAAATTTCGTCTTTTGCATGTAAATTAAAACCATTTAAACAATACCGGTGAAAAAGGGCAATGGAAAAATCAAACTATGCATGGCCTAGCAATTTAGAAGACAGCATAGAAGTGATTCAACAGGATATTCATTATAAAATTATTTTTGGGTATATAGAGTTTCAATTATTTTGTTTGTAAGTCAAGTCGATTGCTTTGGGAATTAACTGGCTCGGTCCTACGCTACCCACGGACCAGGGAATTGATTAAACTGCGTCACAAAATTATTCTTAGAAGGCTGTTTTCTCAAACGATGTTTTAACGCTAAATCATTGGTTAAATCGCAATTTACATGCCCGCTAAAATAAACGGAATTCTCAAAGCATGGTTAACTTTAACACGCTGTTTAATTTTTAGCCGAACATCGTTAAACATGCCTAAAACGGTATTGTTAACCTTAGACTTTGGTCCGGGGGTAGTTTAAAGCGTGTTTTAACTTCACGTTTTCATCAAACGCCTGATATTTTCATGCTCTGTGTGATACTCGGTGTGTTGGTAAGACCAGTTTTACCTCCGTGAAGCGGAAAAGGGCAATAGGAAGGCGAGAATAGTGGGGAGGGGCAGTAGGGACGGATGATAGGTCGTTAGAGAAAAACAGACGGTTAGGTTCAAGAGACGAGGGGGTAGAAGGTGGGGGGTGGGGAGAGGGGGGGAAGGCGGGAAGGGGCGTGTAGGGGGCGTGATATTAATTTCTCATTACTTTTCCGAGTCCCTCATGATTTCTTCTCGTCCATTTTCCTTTGCTTCTATTAGGTTCATGCTCGGGTTTATCTGTTATAGTATTGAATGATAAGCAAGAGCGGCACACGACAAAAACAATTTTAAATAGGCCCCGGGGGTTTTGTCTCTACATTCAACAAATTCCTAAGATCACTTGCGTAACGCGACATTCTTGAATTTATTAACCCGTGGGCTTCCTGCATTTCATTTACAACTACAGAAGGCATTAATGGTCTGACAGATATAAAATATTCTTTCACGCCCGTAATGATATAGGCGAAGACAAATCACAGTTCGGTGGATGATATTTTTCTGCGTTAAATACAGTGGTTGGTCCTAAACGAAGCTTGTTAAAAGTATTTAACCTGCGGGTTTTTTTAACAGATGCGTTTAGCTAACCACAGTTTAGGCCTAAACCACCGTTTATTTTAAACATCGTTAAGAATACGGCCCGTAATCCTTTAATTTAACACCCTGGTCCGTGACCACTAGTATTGAAGTATTAGCAAGTATAGCGACGATATCAACATTTATACATAGGCCCGGGTTTAGGCTCCATCAAGCTCCTACAAACACTACATTCGTGAAATTTTACCCGTGGGCTTTCCTGCAATAGCAATTACAACAACTACGGAAGGCCATTACTTACCTATAAATGTGGTTTACACGTTCAGTAATTATAGAGGCGAAGATATGTCCACGTCAGTGGATGATATTTACGGCGTTTAAATAAAATCCCGTGGTTAGCTAAACGCCTTGTTAAAGTATGAAACCTGCGTTTTTTTTTTAAACTTTTGACAGTTTTAGGCATAACCCACAGTTTAGGCCTCAATCACCTGTTTTTTTTAACATCGTTGAAGAATACGACCCTTAATGTTTAAACATTATGCATATATGTGTTGAGTGTTTAATATTTGATGTTTTTACGCCACTTCAACACGTTACAGCTGCACAGAATGTGAATTTACTTAAACCTGCTGATAGTAATACTAATTAAATACATAAAGGACTATATAGTCCACAAAAAAGTACTTAATCCTGGTTTAAATCTGAGTCCAAGACATAAGTCCTCTACTATGAAGGACCTCAAACGTGTTTTTTTTTTGTTTTTTTTTCTTTTTTTTTTTTTTTTCTTTTTCTGTATTAGGTTTAACTGCCGAACCACAGATGATGGGAACCAAGAAATCTCAACTGTTATCCCACGCGCACGGTCGCATTGGAATTTTAAACCGTGACACACGAAGGCCCGATCCCCCTCAACGATGTTTAACGGCTAATCACTATGTGGTGTAAAAAAAATCGCAATTTAAACGCCCGCTAAAATAAACGCAATTCTCAAGCATTGTTAATTAAACGCTGTTTAAATTAGGTCCGAACATCGTTAAAACATGCCTACAAGCGTTGTTAAACATTAACTTGGGTCCGGGGTAGTTTAAAGCGTGTTTAACTTCATTTTTTTTATCAAATGGGCTAGTTTTCAGCTCTCTGTTGATACTCGTGGTTAGCCAGTTACCACTCCTTAATTTCTCTTACTTTTCCGAGTCCTCAGTTGATTTCCTTCTCGTTCCATTTTTCCTTTGCTTCTATTTTCATGCTCGTGTTTATAGTATTGAATGATACCAAGTGCGGCAACAACGACAAAAACAGTTTTAATAGCCCGGGGTTTTGTCTCTAACACCCCCCCAACATTTCAACAATTCTAAAGATCCTTGCGTAACGCGACATTCTTGAAATTTACCCGTGGGCTTTTTCCTGCATTGTATTTACAACTACGGAAGGCCTTGTCTGACATATATATTCTTCATGCACACGTAATGATATAGGCGAAGATAATTCACAGTTCGGTGGATGATATTTTCGGCGTTTAAATACAGTTGTTAGCTAAACACTTGTTAAAATATTTACCTGCGGTTTTTTAAACAAGTGCGTTTAAGCTAACCACAGTTTAGGCCTAACCACCTTTAGTTTTAAACAATCGTTAAGAATACTCCCTAATCTTAATTTAAAAACCCTGGTCCGTGACAATAGTATTGAAGTATAGCAAGTATAGCGACATACACCTTTTTAAATAGGCCTGGTTTAGGCTCCATAAGCTCCTAACATAACACTCATTCACAGTGAAATTTTACCCGTGGGCTTCCTGCCTGCATTTACAACTACGGAAGCCATTACTGACCTAAATTGTTCAAACGGTTCACGCGTTATTATCGGCGCAGATATGTCACAGTTTCAGTGGATGATATTTACCACGTTTAAATACCGTGGTTAGCAAACGACTTGTTAAAGTATTATCCTGCGTTTTTTTTAAACTGTGCGTTTAGCTACCACAGTTTGAGGCCTAATCACCGTTTCTTTTAAACGTCGTTTTAGAATACTACCCTTAATGTTTAAACATTCTGCATTATATTTTTGAGTGTTTAAATATGTGATGTTCACGGCAATTCAACTTTTAACAGCGAATGTGAATTTAATAAACTGTGAATCGTATAATAATTAAATACAAAGGCCTATATTCACAAAGTACTTGGATCCGTTTAAATCTTAGTCCAAGACTAAGTCCTACTATGAAGTACCTCCAACGTGTTTTTTTCTTTTCTGTATTCGTTTTACTGCCGAACACAGATGATAAGGCCAAGAAATCTCAAATGTATACGTCCGGCATTGGTTTAACACGTAACACGAAGGCCCTTTATTCTCAACGATGGTTAACGCATCAACTGTTAAACGCAATTTAAACGCCCGCCTAAATAAACGCAAATCTCAAGCATGGTTAACGTTAAACTCTGTTTAAATTTTAGCCGACCATCGTAACACATGCCTAAAACGTTGTTAAAACTTAGACTTGGTCTGGTGGTAGTTTAAGGCGTGTTTTAACTTCACGTTTTCATCAAATCCTGATTTTTCAGCTCCAGATGATACTCGTGGTTAAACCAGTTACCTCCTGTTATTTCTCTATCTTTCTTTTCCGAGTCCTCAGTTTCTTATCTTCTCTTCCCATTTTTCCTTTGCTTCTATTTTCATGCTCTTGTTTATCTGTTAAGTATTGAATGATAGCAAGTGCGGCACAAGGACATAAAACAGGTTGGAATAGCCCGGGCTTTTGTCTCCATCATTCAACAAATGCTAAAGCTCCTTGCGTAATGCGACATTCTTTGAAATTTACCCGTGGGCTTCATGCGTTGCATTTTCAACTACGGAATGCATGGTTCTGGCATATAATATTGTTCACGCACACGTAATGAATAGGCGAAAATCAGTAACGTTCGTTGGCTGATTATTTACGGCGTTGAAATACAGTGGTTTAGCTAACGACTTGTTAAATATTTAACCGCGGTTTTTTAACAGTGGCGTTCAGGCTAACCACAGTTTAGGCCTACACACCGTTTATTTTAAACAGCGTTGAAGAATACTGCCCGAAATCTGACCAAATTTTCTTATACGTTATCGATATAATACAACAGCATATGATAAAAGCGCTTTACAACATTGAAAGTAATTACTATTTGCCAATAACTAATACAATAATTTGTGATGGAACATGAAATAGCACGTAACTCTGAACTATATAAGAAATAAGCTGCACGTCAAATAATAAAATTCATGTGAGGCAAAAAAAGAGCATCTAAGGACCCTGATCAACTCTTAGGATATTCCATCAGCAATATTTTCTTTATTCTCAAAACGTTGGAGTTGAAGAAATCACTCCATTGGAGTGTTATTTCTGGATTTTTATGTATGAAATAACGGACAATGTCGTATATGGGTCATGGGAACACCCTGTCCGACCACATCACTGCGTCTAAATCGTTGTGGTTTGTTGTCTTAGTGTCTGTATCTGTTTTGATTCGTTTGGGTGGGTTGCTATATGGAAAGAGGCTGGCCCCCCCCCCGCCATCGCTGTGAAAATGTGAAAAAGTAGCGAAAGAAACTAATTCAATCTAGAACATTCTTATTTAAAGTTATTTCGATTTCATGTTCCTATTAAAAGAAACCAAATCCTTCGTAACTTGGACTTAGCTCTAGACTCAAGTAAAACACGGACTAAAACTTATTTGTGAACAAGGGCCCACATCCCGGGGGGGGCCACTTGTATTCAACGGGGGATATGATGCGTGAACACGAAAACGCGTAAAAAAGGATCCCTTTTTTCCAAAAGACGATACATGCATGTACATTGATTAGGGTGTCAAAACAGCAAAATGTGGAAAAAGGGTATGTTTTTCTCGTAACCCTGAAATTGTGATGTTTTTTTTTTTAATGTTTTAAAATATTGTAATTTGAAGTAAAGCAACGGCGATCAAAGCCAGATAATAAGGTATACTTATCACAACAATGCATTGCTCACTTGTTTCCGGTAGTCAAAAACTGACAAAAAAGACTTGTGTACGGTTGCCACGCAAAAACACAAAATGCTGTTTTAGGGTATTTTTTTTCAGTCGGTGTAAAAATACGTGTGTTAGGGGTGCTTTTCTGAGTCCTGTTTCCACGCATCATATCCACCATTTTATACAACTGCCCCCCCCCCCCCGGGGCCAACATAGAACATTGATATTTTACTTCTGAAATTCCATGTTACTTTCTATTTACCTCCATGTATTATCAGATTCCTTGAATTCACCATTTATGTTCATAAAATATCATGTGACTTTTTAAATATAACATAGAGAAAGTTAATAGTTAATGTAAATTAAGAGTATTAGGTGTGACAAAATGCTACTTTTGGTCGAAAGGGTCATAAGATGGGCGAATTGACTTGCATTTTTGAATATAACATGTTACTTTCAAAAGACGGTGGCCCCGTATTTCAACTATGTTTTAACGCTAATCACCGAGTTAAACGAAAAGGGCGGTCGCAGTTTAAACTCCAGTAAAACCAACGCATTGCAAAGGCATGGGTAACTTTAAACGCTGTTTTAAATTTTAGCCGAACACCGTTAAACATGCCTAAAACGTTGTTCAACTTAGACTTGGCCCGAGGGTAGTTTAGGCGTGTTTAACTTCACGTTTTCATCAAATGACTGATATTTTTCTGGTTTCAGGTCTAATGTGATACTCGTTGTTAGACCAGTTACCTCCTTTATTTCGCTTATTTCGTCTTCCGAGTCCTCAGTTGTTTCTTCTGGTCATTTTTCTTCTTCTATTTCATGCTAGTGTTTATCTGTATAGTATTGAATGATAGCAAGTGCGGCACAAAGACATAAAACAGTTTTAAATAGGCCAGTGTGTGGTCTCCACCAACAAATTCTAACAGCTCCTTGCGTAACGGCGACGTATTCTTGAAATTTACCGTGGACTTCCTGCATAGCATTTACAACTACGTAAGGCATTGTCTGACATAAAATATTTGTTCACGCACACGTAATGATATGGCGAAGATAAGTCACAGGCCAGTGGATGATATTTGCGACGTTATAAATACAGTGGTTAGCTAAACGACTTGTTAAATTTTTAACCTGCGGTCTTTTAAACAGTGCGTTTAGATAAACCACTCAGTTTAGGCCTAACCGCCGTTTATTTGAACATCGTTTGAGAATACGAACCGTGGTGTTTAACCGTGTTTTACACGCACCACGTAATGATAAGGCGAAGGATTAAGTCACAGTTCAGTGGATATGTAAGCGTGTAAATACAGTGGTAGTAAACCGACTTGTTAAAATATTTAACCTGCGGTTTTTAAACAGTGCATTTAGTAACCACAGTTAGGGCCTAACACCGTTTACCACCCGAAGAAATGAAAACACAGGAAGCAGCGAGATGAATGTGGCACATATTTGCCAGGGTTAGTCTTGCCTATGGAGTCCATTCCAAATCAAACTCCGATTTATTCCAAGCCAAATCAAAGGTATTGCAAATATGTATGTATCCAAATTCCAGATTCTTTACAATACCAAATCAAACTCATATTTCTTTCCAAATCCAATCAAAGGAGTACAAAGATGTAGGTATCCAAATGCCAAAACCCTCGCGACCAGCAATAACTAAACCAAGAGGCTACACACTCCTCAGCATTTGCAAAAAGAAGGTACCGCGGAATGAAAAACAGGCCTAACTACACATTCGAGTTCCTGTTATAATCTAATACACACTGCGACTTTAACTATACTAAGCCGGTGTGTTCCTACCCCAGCAATTTGCCAAAGAAAGGTACCGACCAATAATATAGCCTAACTTCACAATTGAAGTCCCAATTAGATCCTTATGAAATACATAGATTTACAACTAGTTTTGCTAGAGGAAAATGAAATTCCACTACCGAACTAAGTTACCATCCAATTTAATTTCTTACATAATGCTTCAAGTTCAATTTATAGAAAGTTCAGATCCATTAAATGACCCAATTTATTAAATTTCCGCACAAACAAAGTTTCTACATAATCGTAAGATAAAACAGCCTCCCAAAATTCTAATTACAAAATACAAAAGTTCAATAAGTTAAAAAAGCATAGGCAAAGATACCAATAAACCCAATAAAACCTAAAATTGAGGAATTAAAAGACCTTCTGCCGGTCTACCACACACATGGGAGGAGGAGGGACATTTTTATAATTGTCACACAAGCAACAGAAGGGCGACTAGACTCCAGGTGGCAAATAGCGAAGGGACCATTTCCAAGAAAGCCGGTCAGCTCCCCGAAAAATTACACACCCTATTGGTTGTGGAAGACAAACGGGTATGAAGGACGAATGTTTCCCATACAATCGGTAACCAGGCAACCCAAAGAGGATCAGAAATCATTTCTTGGTGGGGTACATCAGTTTATTGCGTGTTGCAATAAACTTAATTACCACACGAGAAATGAAAAACAGGAAGCAATGCGATATGAAATTGTGGCACATATTTGCCAGGGGAAGTTAGTCTCCTATTTAGTTCCAATCAAAATCAAACTCCTATTGATTTCCAAATACAAATCAAAGATTTCACATATTTAGGGAGGCCCAAATTCCAGTTTCTTTCCAATTCCAAATCCAAAATCCTATTGATTTCCAAAAATCCAAATCAAAGTAGTACAAATATTTATGTATCCAAAGTCCAAAACAATCAGGACCAGCAATATACTAAACCATGAGGCTCCCATCTCAGCAATTGCAAACGAAGGTACCGCGGAATGACCAGGCCTAACTACCATTCGAGTTCCGGTTATATCTAATGCACACTGCGACGATTAATATACTAACCCGGTGTGTTCCTACCCCCAGCAATGTGCCAAAGAAGGTACCGATCAATAATAAACTAACTTCACACGTGAAGTCCCAATTAGATCCTTATTGAAATACATTAGATTTACAAACTAGTTTTGATAGAGGAACGACCTATCAACTAGCCTAACTTAAGTTAACATCCAGTTAAGTTATTACATATATGCTCAAGTCAATTTAGAGAGAAGTTAGATCCATTAAATACCCAATTCTAAAATTTTCCCCAAAGCACATTATCACCTGAGAATTTGCCCAAAACTCCCCCCCCCCCACCTTTAAAACACACAAGCAATGAATGGGATGCTTCTGGTGCTTATTTAAATAGGAAAAGCACCAAAATATTTGACAGAGGCTTCCCGCGAGCAACCAAATGAGCATTACCAGACACTCTAGCCTACTTGCATGGAGTTTATGGGATGTGAATGACTATCCCGCCACCGAGCAGTTTAATGCTGGTAATTGAGGAACAGCATGTCTTTCCTTATTTACCATTAGAGGTTCAGTAATTTACCAATGAAAAGCTTCCTACATTTACTAATTAAAGAGGCATTCCTCCATAATTTAAAAAATTAAGGTCATTCATTCTTTATGAATTAGGAGGTGAGTCCATGTATATAATTAAAGGGTCAGTCCCTCATTTTACCATTAAAGGGTCAATCCTTCATTTACACAATTATAGCGGCATTCCTTCATTACAATAAAGAGTCTATCCCTTTAATTTTACCAATTAAAAGGGGAAATTACTCATTTCCCAATTAAAGGTCATCCATTACCAGTAAGGGTCATTCCTATTTTATGAATTAGAAGGTGATTCCACTGTCTATGAATGGAAGGGTTCTTCCGTCATTTACCAATTAAAGGGTCTTCTTCATTTACCATTAAAGGGTCATTACTTCATTTACCAATTAGAGGGTCATTCCTTCATTTACCAATTAAGGAGTCATTCCTTCAGTTTATCAATTAAAAGGGTCATCCTTCATTACCAATTAAAGGGTCACCATTCACCAATTAAGGGTCATTCCTTCTTTTATGAATTCGAAGGTGATTCCATTGTCTCTGGAATTAATGGTTCATCCTATCATTTACCAATTAAAGGGTCAGTCCTTCATTTACCAATAAAAAAAAAAAAGGTTCATTCCGTCATTTACCAATTAAAGGTACCATTTACCAAGTAAGGGTTCCAATTCTTCATTTATGAATTAAAGGTCATCCATTATTTATGAATTAAAGGGTCTATCATTAATTTACCAATTAAAGGGTCATACTAATTTACCAATTAAATGGTTCAATAATTCACCAATTAAATGATCAACATTATATAAAGGTCACCTTCATTAAGGAATCATTCCTTCAGTTTATGAATGAAAGGGTCATTCCATCATATACAAATCATTACGAATTAAAGGGCCATTCCCTCATTTACAAATTAAAAGGGGCCATTCCATCGTTACAATTAAAAGGCTTATTGAATCATAATTCAAAGGGCCATGGTAATTTCAATCAAAGGGCAAGTTCTTATTTACCAATGGAAATTTACCAAATAAAGTATAAAGACTGCAGTTAGGTGAAGGCTTTGGCTCAGTAAACGCTGTAGTTAAAACAATGGTACAAAATTCATAAATATATTTTTGACCCTTCGTTTTTCATTTGATCTTGACAATTGCCCTCAAGGGTCATTTGACTCCTGGGAAAAAACTTGAGTGAAAATTACTGAGTATTATCCATATACACAGCAAAATTCCTACGCACGGCGTAACCAAGACCTTAAGCCACTCCCTGTGTACTCTTAACTCGACCCAAAGTGACGACCCGCCACCTAGTAGTTTAAAAATTGGTATTTGGGAGCAACAGTTTTTTGTATGGATATCTCCACAAACCTAGTGACAAATGGGACTCACCAGTCTCAAGAGATATATAAGCCTAATCAATCCCTAACAGCAAAGTGCAAAGAGAGAAGCTATTGTCTCAGAGTACCATACATGAATTAAGTGCTTAAGATCAAAAAGTCCCAAAACACACAGTGTAACCCCGATCTGTCGTACTTTGGACCTACTAAATGACTATCCCGCAACCTAGCAGGTGTAGTGTTGGTATTTGAGGAGCAAAATGATGTATTTATATAGATATATACATATATTTATTCTTTATTTATTCTTATATCAGTTCGATCTCCAATCCTGACTTTTTCTTCAACTTTTACTATCCTTCATCTGCTCCTCAATATGCAAAGTTTTCCATACCTCAGCAAGACATGTTGAAAAGTCTGTCCTGGTCCACTTCCCGTATTGTGTATTCCCGTTAAGTGTTTGTTTAGCATTCAGATATAGGGTTTTTTTGTTTTGTTATAATATTTACCTATGTAAGTATCTAGACATCCATTTAGTGTCTTTATTGTAATATAGAGTATATTTTACTTTTATGGTTTACAGGGCCAGCAATAACTATAAGCCCTTTCGGGTTGTCCATTATGGTCCTAGCATATCAATCCATCACCTGTTCGTCTTAGCACAGTTTACAATTGATAATTTAGTAATTATTTTAAAATAATGTATTATTCATTTCCTGTCATGTACGATATGTTATGCTGAATAAAGTGATTGCATGAAAAAATTGAATTAGTGAATATATACATCTGGTGACAAATGACTCAGTAGCCTCAGTAAGCTACTATAAGCCAATCAATACCCAAACAGAAATGTGCACTTAGAGAAGCTATTGTATCCGATAAATACAATGAATTAAAATTGATTAAATGAATTACCCAAAACCACACGGTGTCCCAGACCTTTGTCTTTGGATCACCCAAGTGACTTCCCGCCATAGCAGTTTAGTGTTGGTAGTTGGGAGCAACACGTGTAAATTTACAATATATATACCGTAGTGACAAAGGACTCGCAAGCCTCAGTTAAAATAATATATAAGCCTAAAGCAGTCCCTAACAGCAATGTGCAAATTAGAGAAGCTATTTGTCTCAGAGTACATACATGAATTAATAGGTCCAAGTCAAATCTTAAGACGAAGACCAAAAACAGCAACAGCTAATCTAATGCACACACATGACGCCTCGTTTTGACAGTATTAATTACAACAAAGTTGCCTACAGTTTATTCCTATGAAGCTGTTGAATCATAAGGTGGTGGCATAAACCAAGATTCCTTTATTTTGCCAACCCATCTCCCCAAAAAGGGCCATTCCCTTACAACTACTTCCTGCAAAACTACCAAAACCCACACTAAAACTCGCCAACTGAAAATAATTACATATCATCAGCACCCAACCAAAAAAAGGTCTGGAAAAAAAACCCTTACATAGCCTAACCCCTTCAGCCAGTTTACCAAACCTAAAAATTTCTGTAAATCGCATGCGGAAATGTAAGGGTGGCGAATAAAGGCTGCTAGTCCAAAAAGCCTAATGAGCAATGCAAGAACTTAAGAGGATTCCCCTGCTCCAACAAAAAAGCACAATATTAATTTAGCCACACCAACTGAATTTACTCTCAAAGGAAATTGAAACATTTGTTTACAGAATTTGAAAACCGACCTTAATTACACAAATTTTGTAAAGGTGAATTATGTAAAAAACACCGGCAACTTGGTAGCCATGGCCAACCATGCTCGCACACTCTCAAACTAGCATTAATTGCAACAATTATGTGTATGTGAAAACTACAATATACCCCTTGACTCTTTCATCATTCCAGATTTATGGGAAGGTATTTATATCACTTCTAACACTACACCCCACGTAGGAAGCCCACAATTGTTAACTCATGGTGGTTTAAATACAAAGCCCTTAGTCCCAAGGCAATTGGTAACACATGAAAATAACATATTTCCTTCACATATCCTAATTAAAACTCCAACGTACTTCATTATTAACTATAACAAAAGTTTGCAATATTGGATAAACAGATAAGAAATGTCTGAAGGGTCTGTGGGGGCAGTGCCAAGCTTGCCACACATATGAAAACTATCCCCACCTGCCGTGCGTACATTGTGGCAAATGATTTCTGTACCTGTAAGTAAACTGGTGCATGCGACCAAAAATCATTAATAAACAATTCCATCTTGACCGACCACACACTCGCTTTGTAAACTACAGCAAACCCCATATATTTAAAATAAATCGCGTTCAATGAGGTAGGTTCTTCCAGAACAATGTGTTAGGACAAACAATGGTGATTGCCGTAAATCCCCCCCCCCTTTTTTTGACAAATAAACCAGGGTGACATACCCCAACCCATTAAGCACCATAATATAGCTACTTAAATCTCCCCGGGGCATAATGCCTGGATTAACGAACTCAACCAAGACTAAACGGAAAAAACATACACACCGTTATAATTTAGAATGCTAGGAAGTCTCATGCATATCCAATATTGATGTGAAAGCCTATGCCATTGCACAAGCATACAATCCGCGTTACTATGGTCTACTATGCCAGCAACCTCCCAATTGTGTCCACACTTATCCCCGATTAACAACCTCCTGTATTGAAAAGGAATATTGGCACACTGGGCCAACCCAATAACCAGGATCCCCACGGCCAATAAATTGATTAGATGCTTACAATACAAAGAGAATCTCACAAGCATTATATTTGTCAGACGGGTCCAAAGGCAACGCACTCCGCCCGAAAAGGGTTTTCAGAAAAAAACATATTATCCATTGCACTCCTGCCCTGAACCTTGAGATGTATAATTTGGTGACCAGCGCCTTCAACCAATTTCTACTATTTTTCGTTGTTTTTGAAGTACGTGAAGCATGATTCAACGAGTTCCTAATTATAAAATCCACTACCACAAAACGAATATCTTATGTGCATTTTAAGCAGTCAAACTGGCTGGGGAAGACACTTATTAATTTAATCATGACGGTACACTTTATATGCCAAAAACATGCCACCCAGTATTACCAAACCAGGACCTGTACCCGCTATCTATGTCCTCAAAATGCAAAACACACAGCCCAACTTTTGCAAGCCCAATAATTGGTGCACAGTTGTTCAACTGCCAGAAATAGTCAGATTTACAAACACTTGATAACCCTGGCCGTGACCAATTTGGAAATCAATATCCTACCAGTACCATGCATAGAGTTAAATATAAATTTAATGCCAAATGCAATTCTACCTTTACCATTTTAATTTGATAGTCTTATGATTCTTGTGGAACCCTGTATTGATATTAACTATAGTCCTGATAGTTCGAGTTCGACCAAACATTCGTAGTATTTCGGCGAAAAAACGCAACTCACCCGGCGAATAAACTTCAAGTCGACTCAGTAAACACTTCTGCTCTGTCCAAGTCCGTCTCAGAACCACAACATGAAAACAACAATTCGTCCACTTGACACGATTTCAGCTCCAAGACAAAACATGGCCAGCACAGATTGTCTAAGTAACGCCGTAATCAAGGTAAACGAAGCGTTGTACTAATCGGGGTTTTCTAGAATGACAATAGCACGAAACCCCCAATAGCCGTAGGGACAGAAAGGGATGATCAAAACGAAGATTACATTTACTTGCTTGCAACTGCACACGATTCGCACTTCCAATGTTCTTGTTCTGTTCCATCACGAAAATAGGCTTAAAAATATAATTAGAAACCCAGTAAATGCCGACTGACTCAGAAATATTCTAAAATTATCGATGCCAAAATACTGAGCTTCACTCAGTGGCTTCGACGTTTCGCAGCCTGGTTTGCAGATTAGTATTACTCCGTCCCAACACGCGTTTAAACACAATAGAACCCAGTAAATTGCCGACTGAACGGAAAATTCCAAATTATCAAGGACAAAAATACTATGGCCTCCTGTCAGCGGCTTCCCATGACTCTCACAATCTAACAGTACATCAGCTCCGTCCCAACACGAATATGGCGTAAATAAACACAATTCACACGATAGAAACACAGTAAAATTGGTCGACTGAAACGGGAAAATTCCAAATTATATCAAGACAAAATACTATACTTCGCGGACCACACACACAATTAGCAGTCAAAGTTTAATTGTCACAAGCACAGAAGGGCGACTGGACTCCCCGGTGGCAAAATAGCGAAGTGACCATTTCCAAGAAAGCCGGTCAGCTTCCCCGAAAAATCACACACCAGATGGTTGTGAAGACAACGGGGAGACGAATGGTTCCCCTACAAGCGGTAACCAGGCAACCCAAAAGGAATCAGACATCATTTCCTGATGTTAAATCAGTTTATTGGTTTGCAATAAACTTATTATTAAAAACGTTTGAAATACGGCCCGTGATGTTTAACATATTTTACAAAAAAGAACTTGAAAGAAATTTTAAGAGTTATAAAAACTGTAGAATGATATAAAATGCACCAATCAAAATCTGTTAAATTCCTAATAAAAGCTCAAGTAAAATTATATTCAAAACATTTTGTTTAACATAAGAGGTCATTTAGGTACCTTGAATAATGTTACTTTCAAAATGACATATTTCAGGAAAAGAACACGACAGAAATTAAACAACACATTATAAAATCTAGCTACACGACATAGAATACACCAATTAATATATTCCATGTTTCAAATTGCACATTGTATAGTTAATTAAATGATGCATGAAATTTAAAGTGAGGGTTTTTTTTTAAAATAGCATGTCTTTTCTTATTGTACGTGTAATTGCTTTTTAAAATGGCGTGATTTTCAGGAAAAAGCATAAAAGTATTAACAAAAAATCTGGCCATAAAAAAACAGCTTCCGTTATTTCAATGCCCCAGTGATAGCGAGTTAAATGATAGCAAACAACTTTCAATTGATACGTGTTCATTTGAAAGCTTACTGTATAATTTAACGAGCTACGCCCGCTATCATTGGACATTTAATAAAGGAAGACTTTTGATTTTTAAAGTGGTATTTCATTTCTTTCATGACTCAATTTTCTGAAATTCAAAGTAATTTCGAAAAGTAACAGGTTAAATTCTTGAAAAGTAACATGATAAAATAGCTAAAGAGATGTGATTTCGAAAACAACAAGGTAAGTTCGAAATTTAAGGACTAAGTTGAACAAGCGCTCCACTGGGCAATTGAATAAAAAAAGACTTTGATTGGTCATTGTATACCATTTTTTTTGTTAAAGATTTTGTTAACCTGTATTTTATTTTTTCCTGTTCTTCTGAAATGTAATTTGAAAGTAAGATATTACCTCAAAAGGTACACGTAAACAAAGAAAGAAGTTATTTTGAAAAAAACAACACGTTAATATAGAAGTTACGTGATATAATTTAATGAGGTAGGGACCTTGGGTAATTCGAAACAGAGGAAGACTTTTGGTCATTGGTGCATTTTAGACCATGTATCTCAATTTTATGTTTGATAATCTCTTTCATGATCTTTTCCGAAATATCATGTCATTTAGAAAGTCACATGTTAAACAAAGATACACCTAAAAATGGAAGTGGCATCTATTTATTAAAAACAATCACCTTAATTCGAAAGTTACGTGATTCACGAGCTATCCATGGACACTTTGAATAAAAGCGACTTTGATTGATGCATTGTATATAGGGAAAAACAAGATTGTCTAAACGTTAAATATTTCTTTCATGTTCTTTATGAAACATTAGAAATTTCTAACATTGAAAAGGACTACTCGGAGTGGCGGCGCCAGGGGGGAGCATGGGGGAATTGTCACCAAAACGTTTTTCTTGCCCCCCCCCCCAAACAGAAGAAAAAATGAAAGATTTTTGGGGGGAAATCTGCCATTTTAGGCTAAAAATCACCAAATTTTGGCAAAATATACAGGACTGGACCCAAAATAGTTTAAAATCTCAATTGTTGATGTTTTAACCCCCGGATTTCCACTTTTGCCCCCCCCTCCCCCAAAAATCACTTTTGCCTCCCTCCCCCCCCCAAAAAAAAGAAGTCTGGTGCCGCACTGCCTATGGCCAAAAACAGCTATAGTATTGGTATTAAACAATTTCATGAAATATAGCAGATTCAAATAATGAATTTGAAATTAATTCATGTTTTTTATCAAAATAGAAATGCATTTTATAGACCAGTTAACAGCAATGTGTAAACATGTTGGGGCCTGGTATCTTGAAATAGGTCGGCTGGACTGTTACACACTGGGAAGTTGGATTGTTAGAGTTTTAATACTATGTGCCATAACGAATTCGCAGGAATGTATTCGCAGGCAACCAAAGAAGTGACTTAGATGTTAACTGATACTATAGCTTAAGGTGTATAATGTATTGGTGTATGTGAATATATTGTGTGGTGCGTGTGTATGTTAACAGGGGAATGACCCGATTTAAGTATATAAAGTTTTTATTTTGGGGGGGGAAAAATGGCCTTCATCACCCCAAAACACCCAGCTGGTAAAGTGGTCCGCCGATATTACAACCCTGAGTGAGAGCTACAACTGATTTTCTAATCCCCATAGAGCACTCTGTACAATGGTCGACCAAAGGGGCACATGTTTCGCTTAGACTACAACCAAAACCCAAACATTTTTTTATCCCTAAGATTTCACAGGGTAATTTCCTGGTTAAATGAGAAAAATAGCTACCTTCAGTAGCGTTCTTTTGAGGTTTGGGGAAAAATCCCCACCTAAAATATTCAATTCCAGTTTGAGAAAGTCGGAGTATTTTATTTTCATGTAGGAAACATGTTCTAGTAATATCCGTAACACAGGATAGCCGTGTATAACAAAGTTTGGATCCGGAATTTTATAACAAGTTGTAATTTGTTAAAATGAAGGAACATCGAGTTCATGTCAGCCTCGCTATTTCACATGGTGATTAGTATGAGACAAGCATTACTTAATTATGCAAAACAAATAACTATTTCTTAGAAAATAGGGCGCCAATCGCCATCCTCGGGAATCGGGGGTCAGCCGTTATGTCCTGATTGTCCCCGCCGAACGATTGTCCCCGCCGAACGAGTATGAGCAGCGTCCGTCCGTTCCTGTGATAACAATTTTAACTACGTTGTATACGATATTTGGAGTTCCGTAAGTGCCAATTATATAACTTGGTGGATGGATGCGGGTTGATGAGTTCTCGACCTGATAGATTTTGGGCCGTAAAATATGGTAATTAAGTCTCTAATTTGTATATTTTATGAACTTTTCCTGCAAGGCCGTGACAGGTTTTCTAAGTCCGTAAGGCGTAAGAAGGATGTTCCTTGTGGAAGAAGCAGTCTGAAGAGGTTCTCGACCCGAATTAGATTTTGGACGTATTTTGGGCAATTGAGTAGCAAATGAGCTAAATTAATCTGCAAAAATCCAGCGTATATTCGCTAGCGAAGTGTTTCGTGTAATCAGGACGTTACTATTGTTAACTGGATCACGCTTTTGGGTCCCGCACCACGATCGAAATGATCACTACACAAAGTTACTACGCCTGCATAACATTCCACAAGGTGCGTGATCCAGTAACGCCGGGTTATGTAACCACTTCGACGGCGAATTGCTATATTTAATGACCTGTACATTGGAATACTCAATTCCTGCGCTGCATCGGTTTAATGAATTAAAAATGTCAAACACCCACTTGTAAAATTGAGTTCGGCACTTTATTAACCGCACACTGGAATAACGCACTAATATTTTTGGTTCCAGAAACACTAAATCCATTGCACATTTCTTTCTTGAAGAATATGACAGACGTAGGGGCCTAGGGATTAATGAGCATATTTCATAATTCAGTATTTGTAGATGATCTGAAATGTATGGGTTAATTCAGCAGTAATATCCCGGGGCCATTTAGCCCAACCAGCTTATTAATTCCCATATACTTGATTGTGTTTTTACTCCGAATATAGTTGATTCCTATTTCTCTACTCTAAAAATATGAAAGAAATGATTAAATATATAATGATAAAAGTCTTAACAGGGTATTTGAACGAGTACCGTTCTATCGTACTTTCAATTTAACACCCAATGGTACACAACACGGGGATATACGATAATTATATTCTGCACGAACCATCTATTCTTAGCACAATGGTTATGTTTGTGCGTGATGTTCAATCCACATTATTTTGATTACCACATAAATGTGTGAAGATTTGTCAACCTCTTGTAAAAGTAACTTTCAGAATTAGTCGAACCTATGAACAAGAAAAGTAAAATTTATTAAATGCCCCATTTTTTTTTCACTCACTTTGATCCCTAATGGCGTTCCATGGAATCCCCCTAAGAAAAAACCAACTTTCCCCGTAGGAATTTCACTGAAACTCATACCACCTTTGTGGAACCAGGCTAACTTTGTAATATACATGTAATGAGTTTCGGGTTATCCGTCTTGAAATTAGAGGTAAATGAATGTTTCCGAAACGTGCAAAATGGAACAAATGTTTCAATCACGACCTGCCTCACAGCAATGCTTTGTAAATCATTTTGATAATTTTTTAGGAAATTAATTTCATGTATTGAATATTCCACACATATTACCATTTTGTATAGTATCTTTTTTAATTTTTTTTGTGTGTCGGGCGTAAGTATCATATGAATTTAACCATAGTGTACAGTGAAAGGGCTCGAAGTCCCGCATGCGTGATGATGAAAGCCGCTCCTTTTCAGCACATAAAGGATTACTTTTATAACAATTGTTTGTGCATATGATCATAAATCTAGCAGAAAATTTTCTGGTAACATAATTTGTTAATTTATATTTTAAAATTCCACTCTCCCCGTTGGTGTGCCTAAGGACCAGGGGTGTTCCTCTGGACCCAAACAATTATCTTATCAAAGTTGGGTGATTCGATCGCACAACCTCGTCCCGCCTCTCCCCTTTAACGGGCTGAACTTTTTAGTATTTTTTATAGAAATAACTAAAAAATTACAAAAAATCAGTTTTTAAATTTTTTGTCCAGAACTGAGAAAATGCGTAAAAACACATCTTGAACTACCATTGACCCCCCCCCTTCGGCACTAAGTGTTACGTATTTATCAGTGTTTGGTATAGATGGTTTGTATGCTTTAGGACACGATCCCTCTCTGAAAAAAGTACAAATACAAGTAATACTTCTACTTCAAAAATAATTTCTGTAACTAGTCAATAACATTAAGTATAATCGGGTTGCCTTTATTATTGAGTATTTCAATGAGTAACGGTTTACCTTATCATCAATATGTATTTCAATTAGATGCTCAAAATGTTTGAAGTCTATTCACCATAATTAATTTCTATCATGTTACTAGTCACATTACTTTATTCGCTTATTTAGTAATACAAAAAATTACCAGTTTAGTTCCAATTATTAATCAAGTTGCTGGAACTCAAATTATGTGGTAGGTATTTGGGGAAATACGGAAAAAAGGAAAGAGGGAAAAAAGAAATGTTTCTAAGGGACTAGGTTCCCTGTTTTTTACAGTATCGTTTAATTTTACTTCACTGCTTTTCTTAATCATGTAAGTAAATTTTATACTGGATAGGCCTACCTAACTGGGGAAATCTTAATTCGGGACCCTTTGCTTAGAACCAAATACTTAACTCTAAACTCTGGACTTACTAAATACTACGCTAATCCTTCAGGGAATATATAAGAGCATTTTAATTAATAGTACATTTTTTTAAATAATTATATTATGAAATTCCAACAAATTCACACAAAACGCGAAAGGACTACTAAAATAGGTTTTTTACTATCCAAATTTTGAAGTGGAATAGGATTTGTAAATTACAATTGTTTGTGTCCTTTTTGTTTTAACAAAATTGTCTTGTTGTTATATACTTTTGATTGTTGACTTAACTGGCTCTGCTGATTTGATTCCGGTTGACTTAAAGTGTCAAGAAATATGTTTTATGTGTTAATATTCTAAAAATAAGTTTTTAAAAGGGTATTTTGACAGTTTTTACCTTTATTCTTTAATTATTGGGTACTCTAAAAATCATTTATAATATTTACGATTAATCATTTTAGGCACAATTATACTAATCACACTGATCATTTTTGAGCGTATTTTTCATAGATTCAGTAAATTTCAAACATTATTCTGAATTTAAATGTTGTCACTGAAAGTTCTCTTCTTGTCTTCGTAGGACTATCCAGTAACATAAGCCCTCTCCGTATGACATCGACTTCATCTCATCGGACTTCTCAGTTAACCAACATACAGCAAAACCAAAAAGGGTCCTTCGCGTAGGACTACCCTGTTATCTTTCCCTCTGTCCCTACAAAGTAGTCGTTTGCAACCCTCCTAAAGGTGAAGCGGCCACTGTGAACACCGCACATTGGTAGGTCCTCAATACCACGTATACAGTAAAACCCATAAAAGGTCCCGTAAGCAGGACTACCCACTTACATGATCCGTAAACAAAAAAATGTAAACCAGAACGTCTATCCTGCAGACTACTTTGTCATCCTCCCAAGTTGTTTTTTTCCTATCCCACTTAACTGATGAAGCGGTTAAGGTGATCCACCCATAGAAAAAAATCTTTAGATCCACTCCATCTAGTAGGACTACTCGTAAATCACTAAACTTAAAACCAAAAAGGTTCCTTCGTAGGACCTACCCAGTAACATATATGAACTCCACACTCTCCAAGACGACTATTCGACCCACACCCCTTCCACCTCATAGGGCATGAGGCTCCTCAGTCAGTGCACTATACAGTAAACAAAACTCCTCCTTTAGGACTACCCTACTCACCGCGCGCATGTACGCAAGCACGCGAGCACACAGATAGTTATATTGCTTTTAACACAATATTATTGGAATTTTCTGTCAGAGTTTCATGATACTTGTAAACCTAAAAGTGAACGCTAAAATTTAGAATTCTTCGGTCACCGTGGTGCAATTCAACCCTATATATTCAAAGTAAAAATCTGACTGTCAGATTTTATTGAAAGGTGATGTGGAACATGGCAAAGGCATTTATGCGGTATTTGTTCTCACTTCCAGTTTGAATTGGTGTGACAACACACGATAGCCTCACGAATTACTTTACATGTCCTACTTAGGTATTATCGAAATGTTTGTCATTAGAAAACCAAAATTGTAAATTTACAAAAAGAAAAATTCAATTTTTTATGTTGCTTTTCTCTATTTGCAGTAAAACCCTTGTCCAGATTTTATGAAAGTAAAAAAACCCCAGTATTTCGTCCTCTATACTTGAAGAAAATATCTCGCGTCATATTTTAAAGCGTTTGACAACACGTATGCCCTCCATAGTTAATTTATACTTTAGTTGTCTGTTATAGGAATTATTGCTGGGAATTCATTGATGTAATGTGAATATTCACATAACGTTTATTATAAATGTGTGGAATATGTAATTAACCGACGTGCAAATAAAATATTCAACATGCTAAAAGGTTTGATTTAACGTCGTTTTTGTAATTCTTTAAATATTTCTGAGGTGTTTTCGAAGGTGTGTATGGTACTTGGTTTCGGGCTAAGACAAAGACTGCTTTTACTTTCAGTCAATTAGGAGTAAAATTGAATGTGTGTCTTTGCAAATAATGGCTGATTTGATTGAAATTTCATCAGAAAAGTGGAAAATAGATTGATTTTCAAAATAGAATGTGTTTAGGCTTATCATACATTATATATCACCAGCTCTTACAACGTTGGCAAGAGGCAATGGAAATGCATTTGATTAACAATAATAATTTCGGTAAGTACCACACACTGAATTCATACACCTCTTTCAAAATTTGAGGGTACAAAACATTTTGGATATCCAAGGTTATTGCTTTAAGCCCATTTTATGGTTTGTATAGGTTATAAGAAGTTATGAATGTTGGGGACGCACTTCACACTTCCCACTTCAAGCAAGCGGAAGTCAAATATTGCATAAGGGAGGTTATAAACACGGGGGGAAAGCTTTGAAAAAAGCGACATGCTTACTCAGATTTTTCTTATACTTCTTGCAAGGCAGCTCAATGAATTCTCATTTGGTGATGTTCAAATTAACTAACAAGAATACTGACGAAATGTTTCTTGTAATACCCAAGGGGCCAAACACCACTTTTAATGCAACCTTAAATGGGTGCTGTCAAAGGTGTGTGGTATCAAAGTATTCAGGGGTACCTCCCACAACAACTTCTAGGTGGAAAACCCTGAAACTATTGATACTCAAAACAAAATGGGGTATTTTCAAAAGGACGCAGTTTTAAACTATTATGACCATATCTCAAATTCCACAGTGTACAAGAGATGTTGTGAATTTGTGAAAATAAACCTAGGTTTTTGGCTCCTGAATCATTGGTAGCAATGAAGCTACCACATATAAATGTAATTATACCAAGATGGCGGCCATTTTTCAAAATGGCTTGCCATTTCAAAACTATTGTTCATATCTCGCCACAATGTAAATAGCGTTGTGATTTTGGTGGCTATAACCAGGTTTCTGAGGTCGTAGAATCCATTGGAGCAATCACCTCTAATGCACAATTTTATACCTCTACAAATTATCCAAAATGGCGCCAAGAATTGGTGCCAAGGTGGAAATGCAAATTTTAGAGAACGCTTAAGTTTACGGTTTTGCCTACCAGAATGCGAATGGTTCTATATTAGCAGAGATTTATAAACTATGCTATTGTATTCAAAATTATTTTCATTGTTGGAGCATTATTGAAATTAATTTAAGGTATGTTCTTCTCGTCAGTACCGAATCAGGTGTGGATAATCGAAAGTGATAATGTGCAAGAGATAGAACAGGTTTGGCATTTAGAATTTGTTAGCCATCACATTCTTGGATTTGAAGGAGGACAGTCCCAGATAACAAATATGAATGACGGACAGAAATCACCCATCATCATCCCCCTATCGTCACTCCCCCCCGCTTATGCCAGTGCCTCTGCCCACATTAGCGGAATATTTGGTCTCCAGCCAACCACACACACACGCACACGCGACACGCACAAACACACACAACACACACACATACACACCAAAAAAACAAAACTATTGGTAGCAATGAAAGCCCAGCTCTATACGGAATAATCTTGAACAAAGACTAATGCGGTGAAACTGTGTGCTGTTTGACCATTATAATTATTTTACTATAAAGTTTGAACGTATGCTTTTCTCGATCCAGTCATGCATCACTGAACACCATAACTTTGAAAATGCCCTGTCAAAACTCACATTATAAGATGTTTGTGTGGTATGGAATGCTATTTTGTTGCTTATCATATCAGTTTTCTTAATTGTTTTGTCATTGTTGCTTGATGAAGATCCTGCTAGGATCGGAAAGTTCAGGCCCACAGTACACTCCAGGATGTTTTTGTATTTTGCAGTTGGTAACAGCATTTACTTATTTTTTAGCTTTTTTCTGTGTCAGGTCAGGGTCTTAGGACCAGGACGGCCAGGTTCTTCAGGCCAGGAGCAAGGAGGGCCGTGCTACTGGTATCCTGGTCACCAGTACTACCTGTCCCAGGGCCGGGTTGTCGGCGGGTAAACCGACTCCACCAACATTCAGGTTTTTTTGTTTAGAAAACCGATGAGGCGGGTAGCTGGTTACCTGGTAGAGAACTAAAAAATAAAATTACCCGTAAGAGCGCCAGCTCTGGAGAGTAAAGGCGGTCATCCAGTACATGCTTACATAATGCCTTGATTTGGGGGGGGGGGAAGCCCCAAAGGTAGGGCCACCACCGATAACGGTGGTTCGGCGTCAAGACGGGCCTCCGGCGATTTAAAAACCGCTCCAAAGAAATCCTCGATGAAGGACAAATACAGAGGGCAACAACCAGCCCGAAGGTTGGGGTGGGTGTCAACTACCTACATAGAAGAAAGGTGAAGGGGAATCACCGGGCGCGAAGCTTTGCTTTTGCATCATGACGGCTTAAAAACTGACGAGCGGCTCGGGGTGAGGGATTGGAAGTCTGAATGTAGGGACCATGAGAGGGAAGGGTGTGGAGGATTTGCGAAGAGTTAAGGAAGAGGAAGGTTGAGGGGTGTGGTGTACAGGAGTGAGGTGGAGAGGGGAGGGGGGCTAGGTGGGGGGGGTGGGGAAGCAAGTATAAGTTTGGTGGGTAGGACAAGGTGGATTGGGGGGGAGCCCAATCCCCACTCCGATTCCACACCAAATCCCCACCCCACACACCCTACCTGTCCTCCCCCATATCCCCTATAACGGCTCTTCAACGAGCGGGACGCAATCGCAGAGCACCCACCCAGCCCCCCCCCCCGGCGCCGATCTCCCCTTAATCCGCTGGTTATCGTCCCGCGGTATTTCCTGTTCCACTCCCTTCATCTACCGCTCGGCGCCCGGGTCAACCACCGACCTATGGTCTTTACCCGCTCCCCAACGGTCCCAGAACCTTCATACCCCAACTACCTCCGGCAAAGCGCCCCTCCTCCACTACCAACGGTTCCACCGCTATCACCCTTCGACTGGAAGCGGTTGGTCTCACCTTCCCCTGTGGGCGCCGGGCCGACGAGGTCCCGGGGTAAGGGTGTATGGCTAGTGCGGCACCAATACAGCTCAGCGCATGGGTTTTGCTGTCTGAAGTGGGGCTGAGGTTTGACGTGATGGGGCGCGGGGTGGGTGGGCTGGGCTTGTGTCGTTTCCCGTGGGGTTTATGGGTTAAGGAGGAACTGGTGAGAAAATGGTTAGTGGAGGTGAGAAGGAGGAGCGATAGGGTGATGACAGTGGTAATGGGCTTTTGAGGAGGAGGTAGTGAGGCTCATTTGCGGCTACGCTCCGCAGAGCGGTAGAGAGTATGAAGAGAAGGAGCATTTTTATGATAAGATGGCAGGGGAATGGGATTTGCAAAGTGTGGTGTGAATGAGTTCTCTGGTTGGGTGAGTCAAGGAACATTTGGGGGAAAAGGGAATCGATGGGTGTGGGGGGATTCACGGAGGGAACGGGTATGGGGAGAGAAACCTGGAAGGAAGGATGCTGTTAGAGTTTGTGATGAGAAGGAGATATGCATAGCGAATACCCGTGGTTAAGGAAAGAGGACAAAGGGAAAGTGACCTTTAGTTCAGGGGAAACGAGTCAGAGATGATTTGTGCTGTGGGTAAGGAGAGGGAGAAAGTTTTTGAAGAATGTTAATGTAATTCCCCTGGAATTAAAACATAGGTTGGTGGTTGGCCGATGTGGACAAGTGGAAGGTGAAAAACGTGGGAGGAAGGTAGCAGGGAGGGAATAAGTATGGAAGCTGAAAGAGAAGGACAAGAAAAGGGGAATTTTGAGATGAGAGGTGGGGGATGTGGGGGATGTGTCCGATCTGTGGGGGTGTTTTCAGGAAGGGGTGTACAGGCAGGTGATGAAGTGTGTGGGAAGAAAAAGAAAGGGAGGAGAGACAGGAAGATACGGGGGGGGGGGGGGGGGATGGTGGAATGATGGGTGAAGGAGGCGATAGGGAGAGAGAAGGATGCGTATAAGGAAATGAGGATAAATGGTACGGAAGAGATAAAGTGCGGTATAAGAGATGAAGAAGCGAGCAAAGAAGTGGTTGCGAGGGCTATGAAGGAGGAGGTAGAGAAGGGTTTGTGTAAGAACAAATCAAAAAAAAAAAATAATAAAAAAATTGAGTTGAGGGAGAACCCAAACAAAGGGGGATAAGTTAGTGAGGACAATGAAAAAGGAAGGAAAAGATGTTGAAGGGGGGAGATGTATGAGAGGGAAGTGATGGAAAGTTAAACTTCAGTGAGAAAGATAGAGGCAGGGTCTGGAAGAGCATATGTGAGAAGAATCATGAATGAGGAGATGAATGGGATCAGAGGGGGGAGGCTGATGTGGTGGAAGGGCGCATGTTGAGAGGAGTCAGTCAGGAAGAAGTGGTAAATGCATTGGAGAAAGAAAAAAGGAAGGCTGCTGGACCCTCGGAGTGAGTGTTGAGATGATAATTGAGAGAGGGAGAGAAGGGTATGGTGTGATGATGGAGTTGTGTAAGAGGTGTTAGAGGAGGGAGTGGGTACTTAGTTTTTTGCCGGTGGATGGGCCTGTGAGTGTGATAGTTCCAATTTTTAAGGGAAAAAGGGGATGCAATGAGCTGTGGTGCGTTTTTATAGGGTTTTGTGAAGTTGTTGGAGCATGCGATGAAAATTGTGGATTGAGGGTACTAGAGAACAGAATTCGGGAGGATAGTGACGTGGATGAGATGCCAATTTGGTTTTCTGCCAGGGAAGGAACGATAGAGGCGTTTCATTTGAGGGGATGCAGAGGAATTCGAGCAAAAGGTGAAGAAAGCTGTATATTGTGCTTTGTGGACCTGGAGAGGCCTTTGAAAGAGTACCGCGGAAAGGATGGAGTGGGGCAATGAGGAAAGAGGGGTGTATACAGAAGTGGTGGTTAGAGCGGTATGAGTCTGTATGAAGGAGCAAAACAAGAGTTAGAGTCGGGTCTGAGTTGTCTGAGGAGTTTTGAGGTGAGGTGGGGTGCATCGGGTTCTGTGTGGTCGCCGTTGGTGTTTGCCATTGTGGTTATGTGGTTTACGGAGAGGGCAAAAGAAGGTTTGGGAGTGAGATGATGTATGCTGATGATTTAGTTTTAATGTGTGAGACAATGGAGGTTTGAGGGAGAAGTTTTGGAAAGTGGAAGAAGGCATTTGAGAGGAAGGGCCTGTTAAGGTAAACCTTGGGAAGATTAAAGGGATGGTGAGGGGGAGAGGAGGGGGAAGGTGAGTGATAAGGTGGACCCATGGGGAATATGTGGAAAGAAGGGTGAGGGCAATTCAGTGTGGGTGAGAAATGTGGGAATGGATTCATGGGAGATGCACAAAGATGAAGAGAGTGACCCCAAGTTTGGCAAGAGACTTTGTGTGTGGAAGATGCAAGAAGAGAGTTGAGGGAGTGGAAGAGGTGGAAAAGTTGTGTGACGAAGTGGAAACAGTGAGGAGTTCACATACCAGGGACAGGGATTAGGTTCGGGTGGTGGATGTGAGGCGGCAGTGACAGCCAAGTAGGTAGGGGGTGAGTTTAGAGAATGTGGAGGTTGTTACTTGGGAGAAGATTTCCTTGAAGATGAAAGGGATGGGGGACAGGAGTTGTGTGAGGATCAGTGTGCTGTATGGGGTGAGCCATGGTGCTGAGGGAAAAAATGAGATGGGGATTTGAGAAGGGCAGAGAGAGCAATGGTGAGACAATGTGTGGGGTGAAAATTGATGGTCAGGAAGAAGGACTGAGGATTGATGCAGATGTTGGGTTGGAAGAGGCGGCTGACCGACTGGCGAAGGCGAATGGTGAAAGATGGGTATGGGCACGTGTGAGGAAGGTGAGGAAGCATGTTTGAAAAAGGGATTTTGAGTTTGAGGGGGGGTTTGAGGAAAGAGGGGCCGACCAAAGCGGACATGGAGGAAGCAAGTGGAGGAGGAGAGTAGGAGGGTTGGGTTGGGTTAAGGATGGGGGATGCGTTGAAATGCGGGGGAAGTGGAAGGAGGGAATATTTTCGTTTTTTTTGTTAAGGGCGATGCACGAATGTGAGGTGAATCCGGCCACCAGGTTGCGGGGACAAAACAGGATGTAAACTTTGGTTTACTACTACTACTACAAACAGGTGGAAAAGATTATGGCTAAGATTAATTTACGTTGTAGATTATGTGTAAAAAAAATCTACTTGAGGACTTAGGCCAATTCAATGGTAAAATGCATTGATACTTCAAAACAGTATGTAGCAAATGTGTTGTTTTGGCTTTACAACTCAGGGCCGCTGTGGACAAAATTTTTGACACAAAGAGATACAAGCCTAACTCACAAATGCCTTAAGGGACAAGCCTTTCTCAGGGGATCCGCCAATCGGGGAAAGGTGAAGATATATCAGATTATTGGCCACAAGCCTCAACGGAAACAAGGGTCATCAGGGAGAAAAGACGCACAGTGTGAGAAAATGACAACAAATAACATTAAGGCAGTCTTACGTCGATTACAACGAACATCCAAGGAGGAAACCACGTGCAAGAAGAAATGGACTGGGACTCTCCGGACCTCATAGTGGTTTTAAACCAGAATAAAAAAAAAATATCGCCCTCACACTTCAGCACGCGAATTTCAGAGAAGCAAATTTTTGCGCCCGAGTGGTATTAGATTGATGTCAAATAGACGCGAGATTTCTAGAGCATTTCATGTGATTGGTGACCGAAGCACGGTTTGTTTTTATGAATGTGATTGTTTACAAACCACAGCGTCAGTGAGAAATGTACCAGTTGGGAACCCTCGGTGTTTTTAACTTTGATACAAACATGAGTCGAGAGAGAAACTTGTCGGGATAATATCTTGGCAATGGAGGGAGTTCCGTAATCCTGACCCATCTGACAAACCTTTTAACGGAACAAACATGTGCTTTATTTCGTGAAGGGTTCATAAGTTTGTCAGAAAAAAAGTGTGTAGATGAGGCAGGTTGTCGGAAAAACTCCCCGCAAAGGAGGAGACTTATTAGGCCTTACTTTGTCGAACGAAAAGTTCTAATGGGCAAGTTTATCTCCAGATTGATTAACACGATGTTGCTGCCTGCTGAAATGAAATGGATTTTATTATGGACAACAAAGGTTCTTCAGATATTTGTGGTTGGTGGGCACAGGATGGTATCTTGCCCACAGACTTGATTGCTATCAAAATCGCCTACATTAACTTTGTTGGGAAACAAAAAGAGTTAGAGCCCTGAATCATGTTGTGGAATGGCCCGCCCGCCCACGTCACCTGATATTTAAAAAAAAGTTTTTACACCAGTCCACCGCAAAACCTTCAGGATTTGCGATCCCGCATACAACATGAGGTGGAAGTCTTACTTAATGATCCTGCAATGGTCATATGGGCTGTGGCTGACATGGGATGTCGTGCCGACTTTGTATTGAAAAACAAGAGGGCGGACATGTTGAAGGTGTTGGAGTATAATTCAGGTTAGAACTAAACATCAAATAAATCATGCTTTATCATGCTTCATTGTAATGATTATAACAGTTGAACCCATTGATTACACGCTTATCTTCAATGCCACATAATAAAGGTATGATAACGGAATAAAGCTGTAATCCAATGGGTGCACTGAGCTGCTTCGTTTTGTTTCTTTTTGTCGAATATCATAACCCATTTTTTTTTAAATGTCACGTTAATCTTTGTGCCCCACTGTCACAAATGAGTTTTGCCATACCCTTTCGCCAAGCAATGGTGTTTTCAATAGCATGACTGGACAACCCTGTACAGTCATATCTAAGCTCAATATTGCAATACAGTGGCTATGACAGCCATTGTGACCGGCCGTATTGCAGCGGTAATGATGCTATGCATGAACCGATTGTCTGCCCATGATTATCTGACCCCATAATCTTGACTACAGCCACCAAAATCACCTCCTTGCTTCTCGCACATTGTGGCCCGCCGATATGGTAAAATAGCATTAAGTGGCATCCTTTTGAACAAAATGGCCGACATATTAGTGTATAACATTAAATGTGTCACTTGATTGCACCAATGAATACAGTGATCTCAAAAACCTGAGTATAGCCACCAAAATCACAACTTTATCTGTAATTCTGGGCTGAGATATGTCAAAATAGCTTTGAATGGCGGCATTTTGAAAGAAAAGACCTGCCATTTTGGTAGATTACATTTAAGCGTGTAGTTGATGGCACCAGTGGATTAGGTGACCCAAAAAACTTAGGTTTAGCCACAAAAAGCACAATCGAGCATAGTGTGGCTGAGTGCGTATGGTTTTTTATAAACTAGTTTAAAGTTGGGGCCATTTTGAAAAATTGCCTCCATTTTGTTTTGAGTAGCATATTTTCAGGGTTGTCCACCTAGAAATTGTTTAAGGGAAGTCCCCTGAACATATTGATACCACACAACCTTTGACAGCTTCATGTCAGGTAAACCCATGTGGCCCCCTGGGTAAAAATACAAATAATTAATTATAAAGAAAGCTCGCGTACCTGCTCGTTGATATGATCATGGTGGGCTCTCAGTGGAAATTGCGCCATCATTCTGTGTGGTACTTATGAGTTGATACCTTTTACAGATAAAACGCAATTTTACACATTATTTTTGAAGATAATTAATTAACTGAAAAAAAACAAAACTAAAACAATGAAATTACCAGCGCAGTATTTGCAAACACGTTATCTTCTTTTCTTTATTTTTGATTTTAGGTACTTCGCCAATCTCCATGGACGCTAAACATTCAGGGAATCAAAAAAGACACAGTTTCTGGCTTGTTTATTGGAATCTTCTATTTGGCAATTTACGGCTGCTATTCCATTGCATTTTGGTTTGGTACAACACTATATTTAGATCAAAAACTTTCACCAGGAGACATTTTCTTAACGTTTGCCGCCGTTTTATTTGGGTTCTTCTCACTGGGAAATGTCGCACCAAATTTTGCAGATATTGCTTCGGCTAGAAGGGAGCTGCAGGGATGGTGTGGAAAATTATCGATCAGCAGTATGAAATCGATAGCAGTTCGAAGAAGGAAAGAACCTGATTCAATGACGGACATATTCCCTTTGAGAATGTCATTTTCCTATCCAAATAGAAGGAGTCAAAGGTATTGGTGCTGGTTTAAACTTGCAATAGTCAACGTCGGCGAAACTGTGCGTTGGTAAGGTGCCAGTGGTTGGCGGGCAAAAGCACCACGTACTACTATTCAAGATTTTACGACATCGATGCCGGAAAATTGCGATAGACGGAAATGACATCCGTGATTTGAATGTCAACTGGTTACGTTAGCACCGGGCACAATCGGTGTCGTGAGCCAAGAACCGGTGGTGTTCGCTACTTCCATTATTGAAAATCTTAGGTATAGGAAAAATAGAGGCTGTCATGGCGGATATATAAAAGCAGCAAAAGAGGCCAATGCTCATGACTTTATCTCCGCTTTACCAGAAGGTTCCGACACACTGGTAGCGTCGGGTGTGAATTATTCAGGAGGCCAGAAACAAAGAATTGCCATTGCAAGAGCAACTTGGTTTTCGTGATCCTGAATCTTCTTCTGGATGAAGCAACGTCAGCCTTGACCCGAGAGCGAATTTGTTTGTACAAGGTGCCCTGGATAAAGTTAAAATGGGGCTCACAACCATAGTGATTGCCCACAGGCTTTCACTATAAATGCTGATATGATCTGCGTTTTTGACAAGGGATCAATCGCGGAGAAGGGTAAGCATGAAGACTCGTGAAAATTCCCGGAGGGCTATACAAACAATTAGCGACGGTTAACTTAAGAAAAGAAGGTAAATCGATGAACTCGCCAGATTACAAACAACAACAAGCGGATGGCAAAATAAAGATACACAAAGCCCACAATTCTCCACTCATGAATCTGACCATGGTGTTATTATTACGGAACGCCAGCTAATCCCAGGAAGAGTGAAATAGTGATGTTTATCAGGATTTCAGTTTAAGGTGAATCATGAAGCTCAACGCACCAGAATTTTCTACATCGTCGTCGGCACTATCGCGGCAGCATTTGCTGGAGCCGTCACACCACGTACGCGTATTGTTCAGCTGATCTTAGAAATCAGACACGTTTTTCAAACTAGACGAAATTGCGCAAAGAATGAACCTCCTTTGTGGTTTATTTCTTGCTCTGGCAATTATAGCTCTTGTAGCCAGCGCGTACCAGTGCAAGCCTTTTGGTAAGTCCCATGGCGAAGAGTTGACCTTGAGACTTCGACATATGCATTTAAAGCTTATCCTACGGCAGGATATCGCCTGGTTTGACGATGATCGAATAGTCGCAAGGTATTCGGACAACAAACTAGCCACGGCAACCTCGCAGTGAGAGGAATTAACTGGTGCTCGTATTGGCTTTATATTTCAGTCTTTTGCCATGTGAATAGCACTGATCATTTACGTTCTGTTTTTGCGTGGCAGTTGACCTTTCCTGCTGTTGTGTTTTTACCTTTAATAGTAGCATCATCTGGAATTAATTTGAAGTTGGCGTCCGGAAAACACATAGCAACAAGAGAGTCACCGAGCAAGCGGCCAAGTGGTTTTGGGAAACTGTGCAGAATATTCGCACTGTATTGTCCTTAAACCGCGAAAAAATGTGTATGAAATATTCAAGCCGTACTTAAAGAAACCATACCTAAAAGTCAGAAACGCTTGAGTAGTGTGGCGTCGCATTTGGCTGTTCTCAAGCTCCAGCTGTTCTCATATTTTGGCCTACGCGCCATTTTCGTCTTGGAGGATATTGTGGTTGAGAAAGGACTAATTGCATTCCAAAGTATCTTCCTTGTGTTTGGAGCTACTTTTTGGTGGGTTTGCACTTGGACGTGCTGTGGCTACGGTTCCCGATTATGGAAAGCAAACTGCTGGCTCTTGTAATATATTCAAACTTTTAGATAGGGTTCCCGCTATTGACGCATACAGTGATGAAGGGGTTAAACCCGACACGTTCACACCTAAACTTGAGTTTAAAGACGTGCATTTTAAATATCCCACTCGTCCGAAAGTTCAGGTGTTAAATGGCATACAACTCACAGTAAATCCTGGTGAAACTCTAGCTCTCGTTGGCAGCAGTGGTTGTGGCAAGAGTACCACGGTAAGTCTGACAGAAAGATTTTATGATCCATTGCAAGGACATATCCATCTGGATAAGTTTAACATTAAAGAGCTAAACATTCGGTGGTTGCGGTCGCAAATGGGTCTGGTATCGCAAGAGCCAGTACTGTTTGACGGAACCATTGCCGAAAACATCGCATACGGAGACAATTCGCGTGATGTTCCCTTGGATGATATCGTTGAAAGTGCTAAGAAAGCAAACATTCATACCTTCATAACGGAACTTCCTCTTGGCTACGACACAAGCGTGGGTGAAAAGGGTACGCAACTTTCAGGAGGTCAGAAGCAAAGGATTGCAATCGCCAGGGCACTTATTAGGAATCCAAAGATTCTCTTGCTAGATGAAGCCACGTCAGCTCTAGACACAGAAAGTGAGAAAGTTGTACAGGATGCACTTGATGAAGCCAAAAAGGGTCGTACGTGTATTACTATTGCCCATCGCTTGTCTACCATTCACGATGCCGAGAAAATTGCTGTCATACAGCGTGGTCAAGTATCAGAATTTGGCACCCACCACGGACTTATGGAACTTAAAGGGCAATACTTCAATTTATATACAGCGCAAGATTTACGCGGTGACTAAATCAGCGAAGCAATCTTTTTAAAGGCTGACTCAGAGATTTTCGGAGGAGGACGCCCTCAATTTTCAAACAATTTTTTGCATATACATAATGCGTGTCCATATAGGCCTACTAATCACTGTGCGAAATAGCTAAGCTCAATTCGAAGTTTTTCTTATAGAAAATCACAACTTTGTTATAAAATTTAGGATCCGGAATTTTTGTTATACACAGTATCCTATAGCACTGTTATACTACACATAAATGTTTACTACATCAAAACGAAAAATCCGATTCATCTCAAACTTTGGAATTGAGCATTTTAGGTGACAATCTTTAGTTTTAGTCGACTATTTTTAATTAATACACAAAAAAACTTATATTTCGAAATCTTTGAGTCGGCCTTTAAAATGTGCTATTGACCATTCTTACAATTGGCATCGCTGAACTAACAATGACTGATGAAAAGAGGCAATTAGCATATCCAGACTGTGACATATCCATGTAATTCTATTAAAGGGGTACTCAGTTCAAAAGAAATAAGCCCCCAGAAGTGTGTATTTTTCTGGAAAACAGTTAGCTCCGAGGTTAACCTGTTACAAAAATGTAAAATGTACACTGAAATGTTACACATTTAATGTGCAATGAAGTTTCACACAACAGTTTCTCGTTGAAATGACGCCGTTTATTAAATTTGATGATGAATAAAAAATGACACTTTCTTGCATAGGGACGACAATGCCACACCACACAGAACAAGAGTCACCAACCACTTATGACCAAGGAATTAAGCGACTGGAATGGCCATCAAAGTCCCCAGACTTGAACCCAATTAAACATCTCTGGGACCATGAGAGAAATAGATGTCTTATATAAATGATGGCATTTTCTGCTATAAACGATTAATTCAATTCATACAACTCTTTAAACGTTTTTAAAACAAAAATTGAGACCTACAGTTGTCGACAAGAGTATTCTTTCTGGTGCCTATTTTATCACATGAATCGAAAGTCACTATTTTCCTATTATAAGAGTAATGTTTTGCTATGCACTCTCATTTCAATAATAACGTGCTACCCTCACGGAAAACTTATTCCCACAGGACACCAAGATATCACAAATAGGCCTTGTTTTTTTTACCGGAACTAACTACCATTACACCAAACGTGGAGTGATTTGGTACTGTGCCCCCTTAACCAGCAAGCCTATAGAAAACATTTTCTGAAATTTCTGATCATATCGCCTTTCATTAGGCTTATCTTATTGAGCATAATTCCTTGTGTAGATTTTAGAGGATACAAACAGCACGTCCTCGTCTGTTATTCATACAAAAAATCAAAAATAACTCTTACAGCACTTGGAGTTGATTCTTCAGCTGCAACAATTTTGGAATAAGAAAATATTCTTTGACTACATACAACAATTTCAGAATTTTTCGTCAAGATTTCGGTTTTGCGTGTTAAACCAATTGCGATGTATAAAATTGGGGATTTCTTGGCCGCCCTTCTAACCAGGATGCACAGGTCTCAAGGGTCAAAACCATTAAATCGGCACAAGTTGGAAATGGCAAATTGAAAAAAAATTAAATTCAACAAAACAACTTTATATTATTCATAAATGAAAGACAGTACCTCAAAGTTTCTTTTTGAAAAATATCAACATGTAATCTTGCGAACTTTTATTTTCACAACACCTTCAACTTCAGTCTTGTATTTTCATTATGTAACTTACGTTATCATGTGATTTAACAATAAAATGAAGATTTTAATCACAAATGTACACTGTAGTACCTCGAGTGTGTTTGATTAATTACGGACTTTATGTAAGTTTTTTGATTTCTAGGTAGTAAATACTTCTTCTTCTTATCGTGTCCAAACACTGTGGTTCTCAAATATGATCCAGCCAGAGATGGGTACAACGTCTGGCTGCTTCACTGAATTCCGCAAGGTCCTTGTTTGTGCATTGTTGCTCCAGCAGTGGGCAGACCAAGAGGTGTTCCATTGTCTGTGGTGCTGTTCCACAACCACAGGTAGTATATCCTGGTCTGCTTCCAGATAGCCCCACTTCTGCAGGGAAATAGTAAATACTATTCCATGTGATCTGAAAATTATTTTGGGCACTTTAACTCCTAAGTCGAATCATTTAGATCAAATTAATACACAATTACTTTTTTTCGTTTCTTGTATTTTTATGATATTTTATCCTTAAGTTGGTCTGTTGCTTTCAAATGATGCATTTGTAGCTTGCTCTCACATTGGCTATTCATTACATTGAATGATCAATTTACTATGAATGTACACGAAGAACAATTTATGTAACGTATGTTATCATAACGTAGGTTACACAATCAATGCTACTGCTATGCATGGTGAATATCGAGGAAATTAAATCATTTTAATGTTTCTGTCTAATACAATGATCATTCAAATTAATTTGTAAGATTCTCCTTCAATGTTTAAGGTATCATCTACGAAATGAGTAATTTTCTGACGGTCTTTGAATTCATTGGAAAATAGAAATAATCCGTTACAATTATTTTTTTTTCTCAATGGCAATTTCAAATTTAATGAATGATATTCCTAATTAAAATACTCATCAGATCATCAATTGTGTCATAATTATATCTGTCATGGTATGCCAAATTATTTTGCATTTGAATATGGGATTTGTGTTGTAAGAATGTTTGGATAAAGGGTACGTAAGTTTCATTGATTTTATCAAACTAACCCTATCGAACTAAAGGTCCAGGGAATCACATTTTACATACAAAAAAAGCGCTATACAGAAATACATACAATGAAGCCGTCTTTCTTGAATCAATTGGGCAGGTATTTGCTTTGACATAATTGTCAGAAAAATGTCAACTTTTCTTGATTATACATGTATATTAATCCCTTTGCAGGATCGTAACCGACAGATAAGAGTACAATCTTTTCAAATGGAAACGAATAGAGACTAATAAAACATATGTTTGCTGAATCGTCTCCATTTATCAAAACGCATAAAGTTAGTTAGCATTAACAGCTACTAACAAAGTTTGCTTTGAAACAATTGAAATAACAGTAACGTGTATGGTTAGCCATTAGGGTCATTGCGTCTCTATTTTGACGTGTTACGAACATTTTGACGTGTTACTTTTTAAAGTAACATGTTACTTTCTGAAATGACACGTCGATTTATTAACCAATCAAATTTATTCTTTTTTCAAATATACCAATTATATCTTCGGATATTATAACATGTTAAGTTAGAAAATGACATGTCTATTTGGAAAAAAACATGATTGATTTCATTATTTGACATGTTAATTTAAAATTTCATGTAAATTGATGATACAAATACATGTTTTTGGCCAGTAAGATCATAAGGCATTTTATTTTACATGTAAATTTCTTATTTTGCGTGTAAGTTTGTGTGAAGTAACATGTTAATTTTTGAAATGACATGCCATTTCAGAAAAGAACACGTAAGAAATCAGGATACACGACATAAAATACACCAATCAAAGTCTTCCTTTCTTTGAAATTGGCCAATGATAGCGCGATAAATTTTATCACGTAACTTTAGAATTAACATGTTGTTTTAGTAAAATAACGTGTCATTTCCAATTTTACACGTAAATTTAAAACAACACGTCATTTCTTATTTTACGTGTAAGTTTGTGAAGTAACATGTAATTTCACAAACTTACACGTGAAATAAGAAATGACGTGTTATTTTAACAATTACGTGTAAAATTGAAATGACATGTTCACAAATTTACACGTAAAAATTAGAAATGACATGTAATTTTACTAAAACAACACGTTAATTCGAAAGTTACGTGACAAAATTGATCGAGCTATCATTGGTCAATTTCAAATAAAGAACGGATTTGATTGGTGTATTTTATTTCGCGTATCGTGATTTCTTACATGTAAAGTACCAATTACAACTTGACACGTAAAATTAGAAAGACTGTTCTTTTAAAATACGTGATAAAATTTAACGAGCCATCATTGGTCAATTTGAAATAAGAAAGCTCTGATTGGTGCGGCTTCTCGATTAAATAACGTGTATTAATTTCTTTTCCATTTCCTCTTCTCTAACAGGCATGATCCATTTTTAAATTCCCATGTTAAATTCAAAAATCACACATTTCCCTTCACACATTTTATGACCCTTTTGTGCCAAAAAGTAGCATTTCACATGTAAAACTCTTAATTGACACGAACTAACTTTCTTCTTTCATGTTATTTTTCACGAAGTCACATTCTTTTTTTAACTTTACATTATAAATTTTAAGGAATTTTGGTTGGAATATTCAAAAAAAAGAATAAATTAATTTGCTAAAGAAATTAACGTGTCATTTCAGAAATACATGTACTCAGGAAGTTACACGTCAAAATGTTTCGTACCCAACCCAAACTTAAAAATAATACGTAATGACCCGAATGGCTAACGATAACGTGTTTCATGTAAGATCAACACCACTTATTTCACTACCCTTGCCGGTAAATCATGTTTTTTGCCTAACGTAAAAAAAAACAACCATGTCGGTCGGTTCGTCTTGTTTTGTTTTTTTGGGAGAGTTTATACAAAATACATGTTAATACTAAAACTTGAGCGCTTTTTCCAATCTAAAAACATCAAACTATTTATTTAACACTTTTATGATTTATATTTCTGTTTTCCCGTGCTGTCCATGTTTCTCAAGAAAAAAACAACATAATTGCTGAATTTGTGGAAAAATGGGGCGATCAAAATTTTCTTTTATCTTTTTTTTAAAGAAATGAAAAAAACTCAAACAGTCAGAAGGTGTTTAATGTCGGTTTGGTAGGTAACAACATCTGCTTATCCTCATCTATCGTCAAATCGTAATTGCTTACACAAACCTTAATACCACACTATTTCACCCTTCGACGCCACCCAAGTTTTAGCATCATGAATTTAAGGGATCTCTCAAGTGTCCCCATCCCCTCCATTAAGACTCTATAATTAAACCGTACACATAGTATGCATAGCTGTTTCAACTTCAATGTCAAACCCTAAACCGTTGCATTGCATACCTTTGAATGGTACCGGAACATACAACCGTATGAATTAGTCTTAATCTTGATTCTCAAAGATTAATGGAGGTTCATGCAATCCTCGTACATATTGCTCATATTTTGTCTTTATCCATGTCAGCCTGGTCTTTTGTTATGCTAAGAGCCTCTTTGATAGACCTTTCGAAGGCTCTATCTTGCATAGTATAGGACCTCCTTGTGTGGACCCACGAATCATCTTTGCTTTGCGTCTGCATTAATAACGAATAATAATAATAAGACCGCATGAGTTACAGTTGTCAGTAAAATGTACATGTTTAATATTCACTTACCTTAACTTTTAACTCTATGTAACAAGCAATTCCGAAAATAATAGAATAACCAAACACACTTCCCATTGTAAGTATGCGTTTATATAGTCAAAATACTAACATGTATAAAAAGACCCTTTCATAGTAACGAAGTATATCACATGACTCGCTAGTTTTATTTATGAAACCTATACTTTACCACATGTTTAAAAGGCATTTTATAGGTCATTTGTACTATAATTGAAATTGACACTGTGGCAAACAATTGTTTAATTTCCCTTACTTCATTATTGCCGATTGTTTAATAAATACTAATATCCTAGAAAAACACATCACTAATCTTAGTTGAAAAACGAAACTTACGTGAACAATGATTCTGAACGTCAGTTACCAATTTATAACCTCTATTGATGTCTATATTGCCTGTAAAATATTATCAAAGTGACATGTTTTTCGTTTTGAACCCGACTAAAACCCGGTACCCAAAGATTACCATAACCTTCCTGAGAAATAAATTTCCTTGATTTAGCATTAAAAACGATATTTGCTTCTACGGGCAAAGTCGTGGATATCTTTCTGCTGATTTCGAACACGTTGCACTTAAAATCCGTCATTATCAAGCTTCTCCTCTCAAGTTGTCAAGGGGCTCCAACGCATTTGGGCCGCTTCATAGTTCGATCCATCGACATCAGAGGGTAGTCGGCACGCTAAATTTTGATTTGTCAACTGTTTTGAAAATCAGTAGTAACGTATTTTTTCTATCTGTATCGATTTCATTTTAGGCCACGGCATCCAATTAATATGTCGAAATGCAAAAATGAAATGATTCTCATGAGGTACTTAGGGGCATGCTGCTAGAAAGATAACACTGTTTACAAGCTACTCCTACCTTTAGGTAGATGTTTGAAAGTACGTATGTTGCATTCAAAAAAAAAAAAAAATAACAATAATTACCGTGTTTTTGGGGCTGTAAATTTATCTTGACGCCTCTTATTGTTTTTTGTTTTTTTTGTTGCCGATTTTAATACACATACTGATGGCCAGTAATTCCTCTCGCATGTTCGTATGACAACCAACAAAGAAATAATATTTAGTAATTAATCTAATTTTCTCACTCTGTAACAACGCGGAATCATCATGATATTGTACGTGGTAACGTAGGTTTCAGCTAGGTGTGCGACATACTAAATAATTATTTTTATGAAGGCCAAATTTAATATATATTCAATTTTTACTTATTTTAATATTTTTGTTTGGGTTTTAGTTTTGTTTGATAATGATAATAATTCCTTCAAATTAATTTGATCTTAAACAAAACAAGGACATGAATATGAAACTATTTTATTTTTTTTACTTTTTTTATTATTTTTATTCTCTGTAATATCAACCCCACTTTCTTATTTTGAAAATGCAATTCCTTAAGAATCCAAAAATGTCATATACTTTAAGACTCCAAAAAGTCGTATACTTTTTACTTTTAATGTCAACTATTTTCATGTACGAAACGAAAATTTCGATTTAAGGTACGGGAGAATATGTAGTGAAACGTGTAACTTAATTCATGCGACACGGTTTTTTTTCCAATTGCGGCGACGATTTAATGGTTTTGACCCCCAACCATAGTGATTTCATGCTATTTTACTTGACACACTTTTTGATAACTTAATGCCCCTAGTATCTACCGTTTCGGGAACCACAAAAAAATTCCACAACCCCTTGTAATAGGGGTAATTTATTCCCCCCTACAGTAAAGTATAGAAACACTAACTTTGTTCTTATTTTGATTGCGTTTTTGTTTTGTCAGTCCTAGAAAAGGGTTGATTTGTATAAAATGAAAGAATTAATAACTTCCATTTGCCATACATAAATTTTGAATTTTTTTCTTGTCACAGGGTGTGAATTACCCATTTAAATAGCCTATTTTTACACAATCTGTAGCGCCCCTCTTGATCTTGGGTAATGCATACGGGCTGGCATCCGGGCTGTGCCGTAACTGCATTGCTATATCCTGTTGTACTTGCCCCTTCTGCAGTCCTGTAGCAAGTTGCCCATGAATTATGCCATGACTTCCGTCTTTTAACAATCCTGAATTGTTTAATCCCATGAACAGTTTGTTGTCAAGATTAGTCTAGGATATAATTTTGTACTTAAAAATGCAGTCAGACTGTGCTTTTGTCACCTTGTGTGATATGTGGTTGGTGTACTTGCAAGCGACACTGCAGAATTTGCAGATTATGAAATGACATTACTATAACTTATCAGTTAACACCATATCGTGGGGATAACAATTCATAAACGTCTTGATTAAAGTGTAATAAATCTCCTTAAATATTTTTATGAAGTGGTGCGGATTTGATCATTTTTTTGGCGTGGATGTGGCGGCTGAAGGACCGAAACCCTCACGACGCTTGGCATTTTCCAGCCTGGGTATCCTTTGGTAATGAAACGTGGGGTATACGCAGTTTAAGGATTTTGCTATCAATATAATCCGTTTTTGTTTAAAACTTTGGCTTTAAGAGATTTTGTGAAGTTGGGGAAAAATGGGAATCCCGTCAACCATGTGAAAGGATTTCTCATAAAAAAATCCCCTGTCTAAGGATTTCTCATCATATGGATAAAATACATTCATTGCCTCTTCCAACTTAATACAAAATTAATAACTAAAAACATTTAGGAAAAATAAAGAAATAACAAAAATGAAATTAAAGAAACAAAAATTTAAAGAAATAGAGGCAAATCTAAAGATAACTAAACCTGAATACAATAATTGTCAAATTTTAAAAATCTGTATCCTAATATTATTTTATTTTAAATTAATAAAACAAAATAGGCCATGCTAGTTAATACAAAATTACAAATTATATAAAAGAAATTTAAGTATAATAAATAAAACATATCAAAATAAATACAAATGAAACATAAACAACTAATTATTCTAAGACGTAAAAACATGCTTAATTAAATATAACCAAATAAAAAGATTAAACAGCAAAACTAAAATAAAAGCAAGCATTTGGTCAGTAAGATGCCGCTGGTATTTTAAAATTTCTGTTATTAAAATAAAAAACAGTAAATTTTTTATTTTTTTCAAAATGAAATTGAAAATTAAATAAAAAAGCACCGACAATAGGATATTAAAAAAATAAAATATCGATAAATAAAATGACAGAAAAAAACAGAATAAATATAACATTGAAAAACAAATAAATGTTTAAAAATACATATAAATCTAAATTTTTTAAATCGCAATTGCAACACTCCGTGCTCTTTTTATTTTAAGGTTTTCCCCACAGCATGTGCATTCGAATATTTTCTTTTAAATAAATCGTAAGAATTTCAAATTGCTTTTGGAATGATTTCCTGTTTAAAATAAATGGTAAGAGATCCAACTTTGTGACTTTTGCATTTTGGTGTGAATTGAGAAGAATTTTCATAAACAATTATCATATTTGTGGTGGATGTGATTATGTAAGCCTATTTGTATGATCTTCTTAGCGTCCTTCAGGAAATAAACATTCATTGATTTCCTCTAGTTCAAACTTTGAGAAGATGTTTGGGTTTTTAAGGATAACTTTCTCACCTAATTTATTTTTGGTTTGTCATATTATAGTTTGTTTTGCAAGTTTTCAATGTAAGAATCCCATGTTTGCACACTGTAAAGCTTTATTAAGGTTAATAGGGAAACCGAAATCCTCTGTTGCTATAAAGCGGGAAACTTTTCAAGCATTTTAGAAAATGGAGGTTCGATTTTTGAGTCAGCCTTTAAGTCAGTTTGACGTACTGTGTATCTTTTCCAAAATTGGTGTCTGATTTCAATCTGCCTATATTTTATATATATGTACTACCTGTGTTGATTGTTTATGTATTTTTCTGCTGTATTTTTTTTTAATTGTGATTGTTTGTATTGCTGCTTGGATTTTTGAAGTCAATAATTTTTCTTTTTTTAAAGAAAAATTATGAATACCAAAAATAAAAACAAACAAATTATGCTATGTAAACAAATAATTTATTAATACACAAATCAAATATACAAAAACAAGGAAATAAGACTTAAAATCGAAAATATGAAAAACTCTGATTAACTTCAAACTAAATAAAATGATAAAAAATTATCAAACATAAACTATATTCCATTTTCTTTAATAAAGAAATAAAAACTACATTTTAAACTTGCTGTCCAAAATAATGTTTATGTTTTTTTAATTTTTGATTTGGTGAAAAAAAAACCTGATTGAGTACAGAACGGCAATACAGTGCTGTGGAAGTGAATGATTGGCAAACACTAGTGGTGTTGATTAGGAGAACCTTGGTGAAATTTGGAAAAGAACCCGTGAAGGGGACCCTGGGGTTCTTGGGAAAGGGAATCTGGTATTTGAGAAGGACGCAGAGGTAGTCTGGAAAGGACCCCACTGGATAATTGGGAAGTGGCATTATGTAGATGTAAAGATACCTTTGATCTTTGGAATCGGTGTGGAGGCTGTGTTGAAATGCGGTTTGGGGTAGTTGGAAGGGGGAACCGGGGATGTTGAGAAAATTTCCCTGTGTTATAGAGAAAGGGTGAATCTTGGTTTACTTGAAGGATAACTGTTGCATTTGGAAGGACGGCTCTCAGAGACAGTTGAAAGGGATCATTTGGGGAAGTGGACCAGGGGTAATTGGGAAGGACCCTGTGGTATTTAGGCTCTTATTAAAGTTATTAAAGGGGACCCAGCAGTGGTGCGCCGGGGGTGGGGCATGTGTGAGATTCCCCCCGAAACTTTTTCTTGGCCAAATCAGAGATTTTCCGGCTAAAAATACCAAATTTTGGAAACATCAGCGATTTTGGACCAACATTGGTTAAAATCTCTAAATTGTTAATGTTTTTGGCCCCCCCCCGATTTCCAAAAAAAAAATCATTGCTCCCCCCTCCCATTTCACTTGCCCAAAACATCACTTGCTCCCCACCCCACAACCCAACCACCCCCCCCCCCCCAAAAAAACATGGTCACTAAGCTAGGGCCTTGGCCTCATCTAACTACCAACCGGGCCTTAGGTGGTAGAAAACTTACTATACAGATCACGTCGATCAGGTTCCCTTCCGATCCTTACAACCGTAACTTGGTATCCCGCCCCCAAAACTGTGAAAGCCGAGATCCATGCAGTTCTACTTGATATTAGGAAATGAAACTGCAACCAAATTGGTCAACATTAATTGGTACATGATTCTTTAACTGTGCTGTGACGACTTGAATTATAGCACTGTTCAAAATGAACCACATCTATATGAACTTCTGAAATGGTGGCCACTGGTTTGCGACAAAAAATCAGAGAAATTCAGGGAATTTTATTCTGATCAGGGACAATCCAGAAATTGCCTACATTTTTCTATTGTAATATACAAAATGTGGTTAAAATAGTAAATTATTGCTCAGATAATGATAAAGAACAACTGAATGTCATAAATGGGACTAATGAACCTTACAATGGCCAAGAGGGAGGTTGGGCTGCATGGTTCATGTAAGATTGTCATTCTGTGATCAGGGAAACTTGGAAAACGATGGACATGATCGTGGCACATGACAAATAACACATTGAGATGATAGTCTGAAAAGCACACCCGTTTGATACACTCGTGTAATATATGCTGTACTTTAACCCTCGTCTACCAGAGGGTGGGTGGTTAGACACTCCCCCCCCCATTGACTTTGCGTCCGGGAAAAAGCTTCCAGATAACTAGTGATTAGTTTATCATCCTTTCGTCATTTAGCGAAACAAAGGTGGGTAGCACTCACCGGTGTAGGTATGCCGTCGAAGTGTTAAGGGGGGTTGTATTGCCACCGAGGATATTTTATGGTGCATTTTTTTAAATAATGTGCATAGTATGGCTCTAAAACTCTATGTTTATGTAAAACACATTTGTCATCATTTTAGAGCTGAAAACCCATGAAAAAAAATCGATATTTCCTACGTTTTTTAGCGCAAATCGGATTTCGCCTATTTACTATGACATGTCAGATTTTTGGCCGCTCGAACTTGATGACAAATCATTGTGACGTTACTGCCCATACTAGGTTATGTTGGTACTTATTTTGGTATCAATGCAAAGACGGAAGCCCGTAAGCTATCCACTGTATTCAAATCATAACATCGGGTGCTTTATAAACGATTCTCGATGTTGGTAACCACCACCCTGGTGATCCGTGCGACAAAAAAGGCTTGGTACACGACGAAGGGTTAATGCCTGATTTCAACAAGCTTAGGTCTGACAACTAAAATAAAGGTGAGATTCATATTTCTGGTGTGATTTCCTTTCTTTGAACCCCATAATTGATATACTTGGTATATTACTGTTCAGAGTTACCCCCCTGGGGGCCCACCAGGGGGTCTGTGTGAAGTTTACAGAAATCAGCCCTCTGGATTTCTGTTCAGTGTGTCATAGGCTATCTATCTGGATATAGTAACCAAAAATAGCATTGGGAATTAAAAAAAACGGTGTGCGTGCTCCCTGGTTATTTCCTGTCGCCAGGGACGAGAGTACATTACGCCCTCTATAAATTCGTGTTTTTAGAGTATTGCTCACGACTGTATACATGTGGTACCACGCATGTTTAAAGGCACTCTCATTGACTTGCCCAGCCATAAAATGGAAAAAATAATCAAAAATCAGATTTTGGCATGTTCGTAACAAGTTTGGGTATCCTAATATACCCACAAGTTATAGGACCAAAAGCAACCTAATAAGGACAAAATCAGATATTTTAGCCATTACTGTCCGTACGGACACTTACTACAACACGTAATCGAATTGAGATTCATATTTTTGGACACTGCTGTTTTCTTCCTTTTCTATCAATTTTTCGCTTGGAAAGAATAACTTATGAGAATTCTATAGACTTACTCTTCACTTTTAAGCTATTCCTACAAATTTAACATATTTTGACTCTTCGGGTGAATCACTGATCGTGTCTTTAAGCATCCGTTGATCTAATAAAATCATAACGATATAAAGAGACATGAGGAGATTCCAGAGAAAGAAGGCGCCCCAATTTTTCTCGACCCCGGTTGGTACATATTTGGAATGGCGTACAAGATTAGATCACATGCAAGGGAATAAGCTAAATGCGCCATCTCTATGTAATAAGATGATGATGTAGAGTTCTGTAGTGAACGGACAGAAATCCAAAGCATGGTTTCTAGGGGGAAGGGATTACGATAGCAGGCAAGTTCAAACAGGTTTGCGGTTTTCTTTTGCACCTGTTGTCCAATAAACCTCGAACGTTTTAGGTAGTTGGTCTACACGATCCGAGTGAAATTTGAGGAAAATCGTTATCCTAAAAATCCCTGTTCACTTTAAGGAAAAACTGTTTAACCAGAAGAAAAATTAACCCCAAAACTTGTGCAAAAATTATAATAAAATTTCATTAGCGATTACTCAGTAGATTGTAGAGGATACAAACGGACACGAATTTTTCTGCAACAACTGATATTTGAAAAGTAGGTAGAATAGAGCGGGTAGCCCGTAGATTACCACGCCCAAAACACTTTCCACTTCCATAAAAACTTGATCTTTTATAAACGTCTAGCCCTTTTCATTCATCATTATCTTTTGTCCGTCTTTTGTTATACATTACCATATTTTTTGCGAAAGTGTCATCTACTAAGAGACACTTCCGCCAAAAATAATGGTCATGTATAACAAGAAAGAAAGATACTTAGGAATGGTGTAGAAGAAACACGTTACCATTGTCTGGGGGAAGGGAAGGGATTATTTACATTATAATCGCATTGGGACACCTGCCATAATCGCAACAACTCTGTAATTAAGGATGTTATTTGACCGAGACAAACGAAAAAGTCTGTCAGGCTGAATGCCACAGCGTATGGTTATTCCATGGGCGTAGCGTAAGCAGGATGTATTAAAATACAATACTCTATGGTGTGCTTTGTGCCTATAGGAATGACTATGTCCATGGGTCATTACATATAAAGATTGAAGTCCAACATTGATAATACCCGGTACTGTTAATACTCGGGGAATCAAAGTTAGTTAGAAGTAATGTTAGGGAATACCAATTTTTGGGGACTTTCTTATATTTTTTTTTTGTTTTTTACTAATTTGCACCAAAAGAAGGGTACTGCATATTTTTTTATTTTGTAAGAAAAATTCACAAAGGGACCGTCCCATGGACAACATTGACATTTTAAAATAGCAATTTTAAATTCATCCCGAAACGCCCGTGAATTCCATAATAGACATACCTACAGCAAAATGACAGAGTTGGGCTCCCTAAGGGACGCTCCAACTCTGTCAAAAGGTTAGAGGGGCATTGTGATTGGTCATCAGACTTCGATAATGAAAATAATGACCAAAAGGTCTTATGGAATACCAATGCAGAACACCAGGAAAGATATATAGTTGCTCAGCAGCGCACGCAAGCTTGCCCCCAAATTTCACCCAGGATGTGCAATGGGTGGGGAGTGCAGTTAACAAAAAACATGCACATAATTTCAGCTTAAAGGCCGAGAAAGAAGCAATCCCCATAAACCAAACCTTCTTAAGCTTTTCACGAGTCCCTAATTTAATGAATATAAATTCTGTGTGTCAGTGATGGTGTATTCTGAATTATAATCGTATCTGGAACGAGGGGTAAAGGAAATGGGCACTGTACAGTCAGCTGCTTGCACCTGGACCAAATTCCGTTGTCTTGATGAGTGTAGTGTTGACACCAACGACGAGATTTCCTCTATGGGGGGGGTTTAAAGCGGCACTGGCACAATTTCACGATATTAAATGAAATTCTTCAATTTGCTCTTGGCAATGATAGTCTAGGCCACATTGGAAGAACAGAGATATTATTTTACACCATAAAAAAACATACCCCAAAACAGAAGGGACATTGATATGAGGAAAAGATATCCAGGTAATTTGTAGGCTAACTTTAAAGTGTCATAACTTTATCAAAACAAAATGGTGCTTACATTGAATATTTTGACTCGTACTCACTGATATTAAAACCAAAAAAGGGATTAGCACCGGTTCAAACAGTGGCATAGCGTGCGAGGGAAAAATGCATACGGCGGGCGTGATCTTGTGTTAAACGACCTTTCGTCGTCAGCTGAATTTCGCGTCGCCGGCGTCGCTAAATTACAAAAATTTCCGTTTACCCATAAAGGAAGCTGATTTGGTCTTAATCATTTCGGGTGAGGGTTCTCTCTCCTTATTTCTACATTCCCCTTCTTTGGATATAAAAGCTTTACAACCAATGCAAAAATATCGATTTTGAAAAATCTTGAGGGCGATAACTATTTTTCAAATGTGCCAAGGTAGTGTCTCTTTAATGTTCAATAGGGGAGTATACAATACATCCAGCTGAATGCCCCAAAGATCGATACCTCTGGTAAGATTCTACCCCTTGGATATCTATTGGGTGGATAGACTCGTACACATTGCGAATATAGGAAGGTATGGGTGGTTTTTTTTAAAGAAGTTTTTTTTTTTTTTTTTAATTTTAACGTTAAAATTATTAACGAGTATCCAAAAGGTGCCGAATATAGGAATAAAAATTCCATTTAATGACGTGCCTCGACACGTTTATGTAAGATAAAGGTATCCAAACAAAACATTCGCGAATATAATGGTAGTTTGTGAGACTGTTTCGCTTGTAGCTTCTAGAATTGTCTCGACTGCGGCTCGACATGGTCAGCAATCGCAAGCTCAACACATCTTCTAGACGATCATTAATTCGCGAATGGTCGGTTGGAGACCTTTATCCAAAAAATGTTGTGGAAGCATTACCAAATTTGTTTGCATGGTTAACTGTAATTTACTGACTTCGAAAATATATAAATAACATGAAAAACATGAAAAAGACTGTTTAAATTGTACAGTTTAGGAAATTTGAACAGTTGAGAAAAAAATCTTTGAAACCTTTAAAAACACGATTTTAAGTTTGTAATAAAATCCTTAGCAAGAAAGTGTCCAATTTTAATCATAAAATTAATAAATGGCGCCCATTTCAAGGGAGATTGCGCGTTAACTGTGGGACACAAAAAATATGGCACATTGAGTTAAACCTGTAAAACAGTTCAGTTACATTTTACATTTTTTGTTAGCAAGTGAGGAGCTACTTTAAAAATATGTAACCGTAAGCATGATACACTGTTGGCCTTTTAATTAAATATCGTGCTCCAGACCTGGAGATTACTTATTTCCTTCACTTAATTAAACATATTATTTTAGACCAGGAAAGCTTTGTCCCAATATGAAAGGGGGTGCACATATTTAGAAAAATGAAGCAAATGTCAACTCAATTTATTTCTAGAATATCAGAGACCAAGGATATGCATAACCTCAAAATGCTCAAGCGAAACAATGGGGATAATCGACCCGGAAAACACACTTCACATTCTTTTCATCTGGTCCATTGTTATGTGACAAGCAGTTTTGAACAGATTCGAATGTTATGTCATTGCAGAAATGGTGGTGAGTTATTTCATCGTTCGCGATGAAAAGAAATATTGAGATTCTACTGCAGGGGTGAAACGAATTTCAAAACCAGTCGTACGTGCTGGGCGCTGACATTTGAATATTGCCACGAATAATTATAGTTGGGTGCTTGTATACAAATTAATGTCAAAGTCGATACAAAAACAATCGCCAAAATATTCAGTGTTGGATGTTGGGTGCTATGGGTGGTGTAAATTTTGTCCACTACCATGGCCACTCAACGAATATGAAATGACACATCAGTCGTCTTGAGTTAAATAAACCGCCTCAATGATTACATCTTTTCAACTAAGCGGCGCAGCATTTATGAGAAAAAAGAGTTTGAGCACAATGATCCCTGGTACACTATTGTACACCTGGCCATCTTAACACAACATTTCAGGGGCGGATCCGGATTTCTCCAATAAGGGGCGCAAATTTTAAATGCGCCGACAAGCTAGATCTACACGGCCCCGACGCCCTGTACAGTCATTCTTAGATATATACAGGGCGCCCTGTGTTTAAAAGTCATTTATTAGTCTACAGTGCGCCCGGAGCTCTAGCGGCGCCCGGCGCCCTGTGCTTGCTATACAAACAATAGAGGGGGCGCGCGCCGGGTGCGCCCCAACTAAATCCGCCCCTGCCATCATGAATTTGTATCACTACCGATTAGTGTTATATTTCAAAGCGGCACCGTCTGAGAGCAGTATTGTGGAAGAAGCGGAGGCAGCCATGCTTTCTATTGTTGGTACTCTAGGTTTTCTTGTGGTCGGCAAAACATGCGAGACGGTTTGGTATTTCTAAGATACGTAAACAGTGTGACTCTCTATCTATATAGAACCTCTTTGTTTCTACGGTGTGTTTCATTAACTGACACATATGACTTAAGATTTTTTTTAGAAAAAAGTAAGGGACTAAATTCATGAAAGAAAAGACATGGACAAGGGTGACGAATTTGGCATAACATAAAGCCACAAGTTATTGTGTTTAAAGGTCCCAGGAAATGAGATGATAAACCTATTACTCCAAATCTTACGGGGACATTCCATTCCAATTAAACAGGGCCAGAAAAAGGTCACTACCAGTGACAGCCATTAGTGAAACATTGATTTTCAGTGTCATGAATTTAGATTCACACCAGTCACCTGGGATTTCCTATTCTCTCTGAAAATCAATAGTTTCACTAATGATGTCATCACCCAAACCCAAATATTTCTAGTCCCTCCTTGTTGACTTGACCACAAACCACGTCAATTCTGGGACCTTTAAAAACCCTATTTCTATTCATTTCCCAAGAAAGCCAATGGTATTCAGAGACCTAGATGTTTCAAATTCATGCGCGAGGTGAGTATGCTTGCCCCTTTATGTTATGAAAAGATACTAGAGCTCAATACGGGGAGGTAATAACACCGGAGATAGCTCAAACTCTTTTCAGCAGTGTGGGCAGTAACAATGGACCTGCATACCCTGAGAGAAAAAGATCCGAAATGTTTTAGGTTGATTGTTGAAAATAATTAGCTCGATTGTTCGCTTCAGTTTTACGTGTCACATATTGGTCACTGACATTATGAAAGTAAATTGACCGGTTGACGGTCGTTTTATTCATTTTCTAAATAATGTGCATCTCTTTCATTGGTATACAGCTTTTCTGACTTTGGACATAAGATGTTTTTACATTTAGTGATAGGAAGCAAGTTATCCCAGTGCTGTTAACACCGGAAAGATGGGATAAATCGTAAACGTTCAACGGCCTACTCGACGACCTGAGCCATTTTGTATGTAAAAAAAAACTCCCGAAAGGGGGTGGCGATGGTGGGCACTCCCTGTTTAAATTTTCGTTACTGAACATCATATTCATTTAATCTTGTTCCCAAGGATAGCTTAGAGTTCTTCTTTCCATTGGTATCAAAATAAGTACCAACATCCCATTTATGGACGTCACTATGACGTCATAATTGAGGAACCAGTAAAACAAAACTTGATATAGAGGTAGAAAATTTGATATTTTTTTTCAATTTTACTGACTCAAACACATTATTATAGCACTTAAATACTCTGCATATAAAACAATAGTCATTTCCCATCAAGTAGAACCAAACTAACTTTTTGGTGAAAAAATGAATTTTCCCTATTCTACACTGTGTACTATGGAAATTGACAGATTTGCTGACATGCGAACGTTATGACGTCATTCTGACGTAATTCTAGGCATGTTGGTACTCATTTTGTTATCAATGGAAAGGGAGGACCATAGCTATCTTTGGTACCAAAATCAAGTGTCTGTAATATTCCATTGTCGTATTAGGCATGTTGGTACTTCTCTCCCGAGGCGGTTGCCACCCCTATCCATCACTTTGGAATAACCCTGTATCTTATCTATACCCGGGTGGATGATTGTTTTTGCATGAAAAGCAGTGGAAAATGTCAATTGACAATTACGTTTTGGCACCAAAAGCGGGGATTTTAGTAATGTGGGGAAAATTCTGTAGACAAGGGTTAAGGAACTATCTTTATAGATATTTAACAACTTTAAATTATTGTTTATATTATATTTAGATACATCAACAAATACAAAAATGTATATTAAAATATGAAATTGTTCTATATTTGACCATTAATAGACACCCTTATCTGGTATTTTTGTCTCATTAATATGCACTCATCGCTGACTCAGAGGATGATCTGCAAACCTTGATTGAGCAAGTGCATTATGCTAGCAAGAAATATGGGATGGAGATCAGCTTACCTAAAACAAAAGCTATGGTATTCTCCCGTGATGACCAGCTCCCAGTAAAGATCCAGCTTGATGGTACACCACTTGAGCAGGTTAACAGATTCAAGTATTTGGGAGTAACGCTAACACCATCAAACGACTCCACCAGCGAAATCAAAAGCAGATTATTATTGGCATCAACAGCACTAGGGAAATTACAGAGAGTCTGGAGTGATAAAGACATCTCACTCTCCACCAAATTACGGCTTGTTAATTCACTTGTCAACCCAGTGCTTCTGTATGGCTCTGAAATCTGGACCATCAAAAAGAATGACATGAAGAAGTTGGAAGCTTTTGAGATGCGATGCTACAGAACAATCCTTAATATCAGCTGAAGGATAAGATCCGAATGAAGAAGTTCTGTCAAGAATCTTCTCCTCCTGCGCACTTTCAACACAAAAAGGATCCAGCTCGTAATCACTGCCTCGCAGCTGACAATGGTTGGTCCACTTGTTCAGAATGAAACAACATTCCGCCTACCCAAACGCATTTTTATGGAAACTGTCGCAGGCACAAACGACAGGGAAGACCAAGGAAGAGATGGGAAAATGACATCATTGGTCACCACCCTTCACACAGGCATAATTTGGTAAGTGCAAGATAGGACTAGATGGTCTAAATTTGTTCGAGGAACCGTCCTAGGGGACATGGGGCATAGATAGATAGATAGAATATGCACAAATTCAAAGATGTCGGCCAACGGGCCGTTTCTTTAAAGATCTTGAAACTTACAAATTACCATGTATCCATCAACAAAATTAAAAGTAGCCATGAGCAAGTTTAAAATTAATGCATGAGACCCTTAGGTCTTGGTCCTTGCATGTGAACGATCACAAATCGATCTGGTATTTGACAAAACCTTGAAATTTTAAGATTGGCGGCCAATTTTATGAATGTTAGATAATTTTTAAGGTTTGGAATTTATCATTGAATCATATCTTCCTTAATTGCACTATTTACCTTTAGACGTATTTTATTTAAATCAGTACCAAGAGTAAAAAACATGCCCATAAATGTCAAAAGTCGCTTTTTTATTTCATCCTTTTCAAACGACATTGCTGAAAACGGGCGATGAGATCGGCCAGTGTTTTGTGTGTGTGTGTGTGTGTGTTGTGTCTGCGCTTCGAGTGTATCAGCTATACAGTCCCGCGGTATTTTCACACCCTCAATAAGCTCCCAGTGTACTTCTTATTTCTTCGCGGGGTTTTTTTTTTTATAATAACATCCTTATAATTATGTTATCGCCATGGATCCAACGTTGCGGTTGTCTAGGGATATTAGGTATGTCTGGTGAGGTTCAGGACCACTGCTGTATAGACCGTATTCAATAGCCAGCCATGTTGGTGGACAAGATAGACGCATTCCAATACTACAATAAATTCACCTGTCAATGATCCCTGTGCAATCGCTAAACATGGATCGATTGACAGCTTAATGTATTGTAGTCCTGAAATGTATGCATCTTGCCCACCAACATGTCTGGTGGCTGACGTCATATTGAATATGGTCTATACAATGGCCACACAACACTAACTGTATTGGATGAGTGAAATAACCGGCGGAAATATTGTATACTCAACACAATAGCATTCCAGAGACACCTGTTTAACAGAAGTTGTATCCCATGGTGCCCGTTTTAGGGACATGCCATCTCAAGCGCGCAATACATTGAACTCACTGAATTGGCTCAGTTATGTCGTTTATTATAGACCGCATTCAATAGCCAGCCATGTTGGTGGACAAGATAGACGCATTCCAGTACTACAATACATTCACCTGTCAATGATCCCTGTGCAATCGCTAAACATGGATCGATTGACAGCTGAATGTATTGTAGTCCTGGAATGTATGCATCTTGTCCACCAACATGTCTGGTGGCTGACGTCATATTGAATACGGTCTATACCCTCAAGAGGAACACATTTTGTGTAAATGACAGGCGCTTAACCTTCTGCTTGGGCTCTGTTGGCAATGTTGCTAGCAAAAGTTGTTTTAGCTCTATGACATCATCGGCTGAGTTGATGATTTTTGCTGTTTTTAGCCTATAACTCTGAAACTTTAGGTTGTAGATATTACAAAGTATACCTTTTCTGAATCCTTATGGTTAGACTCATACATAACGTGGTATACTTTCAACATAATTTGATCAGCTTAAAAATTTGACCTCTGTACAATCTTTGTCTTGCCCACCCCCTCCTTAAGGCACTATTTGCAGCACTTAAGAATCATGTTTCAGAGGTTTCTGTCAGGCTGTCAACAAATCTTGGCACTTAGAACCACTATGGGTTGATGGCCTGATTCTTTTCAAAGCTCTTGCAGATGAAGTAGAGAGACTTGATACAAGTGAGTATTGGATGACGATGATTCAGACGATCAGAATCTCCTCCTGTTTCATCAGAGAATGAAACAGCAGATGACTCGGATGTGCGTGATCCAACTCTAGTCCACTCATTCTACGGTATGACCTGGCACAAAATGCTACAGAAGGTTTTCTTGCTGTAACTTGTTGTACAAACCCACCCGAACAACATATCAAAAAGGTAGAAAAAAGGAAGCATGGCAAGACATGCTAATTTGCATAAAACATATGTGCCATTTTTGCCTATATTTTGGTTATTATACAATATATTAAAAGGGGACGAGCCGATTTAACTAAATAAAGTTTTCATCTTGATAGAATGGTCTTCATCCCTAAACCCCATCTGTAGAGTTTTGCGCTGATATTTCAACCCGTTTTCTTGTGAGAGCTAAAAACATGATTTTCTTAGCCCTATATGTGTAAATTTAATATCGGTCGACCAAAAGGGGGTACATTTTTGCTTGTAACTTCCAAACCAAATATCCTTTAGCCCTAAGATTTCACAGGGTAAATGAGAAAAATAGTAGCTTTCTTTAAATACCAAAATATTGACCACTTCCGGTAAAATCTTGGAGTATAGGGACAACGCTATTAGCGATCAGGCCACGGCCCTTTAACTCTTGAGTCTTTCTTGCTGTCCAAAATAGGACCCGAGGTACTTGAGGTCTAACCTTTTTGAATTGGGTACCGTGTGTAGTGCAGATAGGTTAATGATTCTCTTCCTCATTGACGGTCATGTATTGCATTTAGATGTAGGCTGACTTTATCTGCAGCATTCTCAAATGATGCTTTGTAGTGGATCTTGTGCAGCACATATCACATCCCCTGTTAGAGCTGCGTAGTCAAAGTCTGTGAGATGCTGACTTTGGTGACGTCTAGAATGCTTGACCGCCTTTTTATGCTGTTGTCTTACTTATTACCCAGGCTATTATCAAATGACCCCTTTTTAAAAAAAAAAAAAAAAAAAAAACTTTCTTGCTGTCCAAAATAGGACCCGAGGTACTTGAGGTCTAACCTTTTTGAGTTGGGTACCGTGTGTGGTGCAGATAGGTTAATGATTCTCTTCCTCATTGACGGTCATGTATTCCATTCCGTCTCTTTGGCATTTAGATGTAGGCTGACTTTATCTGCAGCATTCTCAAACGATGCTTTGTAGTGGATCGTGTGCAGCACATATCACATCTCCTGTTAGTCTGTGAGATGCTGACTTTGGTGACGTCTACAATGCTTGACCGCCTTTTTATGCTGTTGTCTTACCTATACCCAGGCTATTATCAAATGACCCCTTTTTAAAATGTTCACATACTCAATCAGGGGCGGATCCAGGATTTGAAAAACGTCAAAATTACCGGGGGCTGAAGGCTGAAACTTGTCCAAAGTGGGCTGATTTTGCAAGATTTTGCAGAATTACCGGGAGGCGCGCGCCCCCTCCGCCCTATCCACTTTTATCACAAGTTTGCTTATCCACTTTTTAAAAGAATTTGAACACCCAAATTCAAAATTTTCGCAGCCTACGTGCACATTTTTAACAATTTTATAATTTCATGGCAGCAATTTTATAATTTCATGGCAACAATTTTATAATTTCATGGCAGCAATTTTATAATTTCATGGCAATTTGAACTCTGGAAAGAGGCACTTCCTATTTTAACTTCAGGTTTTAACATCATTGGCCCCCTTCTTAGAGTTTCATACTGGATGACCCCATTTTAATTCAGCTTACCGTATTTTTGGGTACATTTTATCTGAAAGGACCCGGGAAAGGACCCTATTTTTTACCTGGCCGAGGCACATATATACCCATCACTTCGAATAGGGAGGCACTAGTTGACCCAATGTGTTTGAATATTAAAATACTCTCTGATAATAATTTGCTAAATAAAGATCTCCCCATCCCGATTGCAGTTTGACAAATCATCTAGAATTCAAAATTAATTTTGGCGGGAAAATTGAGGTCATCTTGAATAATGACCATCACTTTCCACTTTTAACATATCAATTGCAAGTGCTACACACCTTGCAAGCATAGCCATGTAAAACATGTTCAAATACCAACAGAAAAATGGAAAATCTCCCTAAACACGCATTTATGAGCTATATACCTTTGTCGAAATATGGGCGTATACGTCCACGTAAGATAAATGCAAATTAGCATGTCTTGCCAGACTTCTTTTTTCTACCTTTTTGATATGTTGTTTGGGAGATCTTTTACTGCTAGTTACTTCAAGAAAACCTTCTGTAGCAATTTTGTCCAGGTGTACCTAGTATTTTTTTATAGATTGAGTGGACTACTCTGTCACCAACAAAAATAACATTTCCAATTATAAATGCCAATGCCAATTATGACACCATCAGCTATGTCACTTCCAATTATGTCACTGCCAACGCTGTCACCATCAGCTATGTCACTGCCAATTAAGACGCCATCAGCTATGTCACTGCCAAATATGATATACCATCAACTATTGTCACTTTCAATTATGACACTGCCAATTATGACACCATCAGCCAACCATGTCACTTAAAGAGAAGTCAAAATGGGCACTATGTTTGGTATCAATTTGAAGGGAAAATGTGGTGATTCATTTGAATTGCATTTGGTTAAAAATTGGTGCACTGTTGAGAGAGGGGATTGAAAACATCACTCACCAAGTAGCTTCACAGTGAGAACTTTTTAAACAGAGTTTGGCAACACGGTTTCGCGATTACGTCAGGGTGGTTACCAGTTTTGCCCGGATCTGGCCAGGCCTATGACTGTGACAGTCTGCCGACTCCCTTAAGCAATGTTCACATTTCTTCACTTGCAACTTCAAACTAGAAAACACATGTCCCCTTTTTAAATACTTTTTAAATGTTTTCTTAATTTCTTGTAAATTATGCTGGCGACCCGACACAGTTTTTTTAAATACTTTGTTTATTAATACCGGGGCCGGGTATTCTAGGAACTTTGGACCTTTGTAGGTCAGAAACAATTGTCCACCAACTCTTCTAGGTTTTTTAGTATTGGTAATCATCGAAATAAGAGTGTCGGTGCCGATTTGAAACAAAGTTACCGGGACAGCTGTAACTGAGCATCATGGATACATCAATTTTAATGTTACCGTAACGAAAGAACACGCGAACCCACTAAAAGAGTTTCTTGGCGATTTATAGGAGCTTCTTCGCATCCAAAACAATTGTATGGCTATGTCTCTATCCACAACAAGCAAACACCATGAAGTACTTGAGAAAGAAATGAAATAAAATGTGTAGTTTTTCCAAAACGGCACCTTTTTGGTTCATTTTCTATCGGGGCCAAAAATTAGTCGCCTGTACAAAATTTGAAAACGCTTATGTGACTTTGGCACACATATTTCTTTCATCAATACCAACATTTCAATGAATTTCAATCGCCATTTCACTTTGATTCATCTGGATGTTAGTTCGAAAGGTGTCCTTCGCTTTCCTAGCGGATAGCATCAGAACGGTATTATACATAGATATATACCGTTCTATAGCTATGAAAGGAGGACATCTTTCTAACATACACCTATAATATATCTATCGCGCCTCTACTAACCCTGGCTTGAGAGCTTCTTGGCCAAGAGCGTCGTGCATTAATGCGAAGGTCGCCTTTTGTCTAATCCGGCCAGCGCACGTTTTTTTTTCAACACTATCGCGCACTGAAGCCAGGCATCCAGGCACTTGCGGGTCTCTCTCAAATTTTTTTTACTTTGTTTTCATACCTATTTTAACTTTTTAAAAACCGTTTTGGCGCTCTGTATCATCAGTAAGAGGTATGTTTCATCAACTGAGCTGAGATATCACTCTGTTCTTCTCTGTTCTGGAGATAAATTTGTTGGTGTAATGACTTGTCGTTATCGAGTGAGTAGCATGGTAGCAAATTCAAACAACCTTCACTGACACTGTCACTTCAGTGAAATCGCCGATTGAACTGCAAACAAGCATTTACATGCGTAACACTGCTATTGATAATACAACGTTACTGATATCACTTGCCAACATTGCCTGGCCCTTGCCACCCGATTTTTGAACATTTTAGCACATTTTAAGGGCTTTGTAGCCTCAGTGTTGTCCATATATCATCATGACAAGGGTGACATCCTGTGTACGTTTAATCCAAGACTTGCATAAACGCCCTCTGTACCACTCCATTGGCAAAATGTCAGCCCTATGCCAAAGCTCGTAGCCAATTTTTGATGTGTCTCTATAGCTGATTTAACTGGATTTTACGCTGTTTATAATTCCTGCGAATGCTGTTGTGTTTTCATACCTTTTTAGAAATCAGTGCCCTTACATATTTTAACATGGGAACTGTGAACTGACTTTTGACACCTGTTTTAATAGTTAATTGGTCAATATGCTACGTTACTCGGGATCTTCGACCTGGGTGAATTTTCTTCTTATTACATCAATAGTAATCAAGAAACTCGGAATGTTTAACAACCATCTCAATTTTAGAAATGAATTATTGTCTCCCCAATTATAATGAACACTGGGCTTCCCCTATCACATTGAATTGCCAAACTCTGATTTCATCTACACTATGGCCATTTTCAGAGTGCCTTTTTGAACATGGCTGCCCATTACTCCCCCAACCAAACCTCGTATTCTACGTCAACTTGACAGAAGTTCCCATGTTTATACGAGCACTTCTTATGATTTTGGCTGGTGATATTTTGCATCAACCCAGGCCCTCGTACTACTGCCAAGGAACCAAACATCCTGTGTACCTGTCCGTAGAGCGTCGTCAGTAGGAAGTAGAGCCATTTCAGTGATATCTGTGAAAGATGGGTGCATAGCAGGTGCACTCATATACTAACTGATGCAAATACGACCACATGTTGCTGAAAACACTGATCTGTACTACATGGGCAATCATATGTTCCATTAATGAGCCTTCCGTTTGCTAACCTGGATGATGACCATGATATTACGAACTCTTATCCTGAAGAAATGGTTCGTCTAACTCCAATTATGCCTTTTGACGAACAATTTGACTCCTTTTTTTGACTGTTGGTAAACAGAAAGGGTCTCCATTTTTTTCACATCAATATTAGGTCGCTTAAATCAAAATATCTGAACTGAAAATTCTTGCTAAAAACTCTTCCGTGTCTGTACTGCAATATCTGAGACATTGATCGATAGTTTTCCGTCACTGACCTCCGAGATAATATTGATGGTTTATACCGTATCAGAGCTGACCGAATCGAGAGGGCGGGGGTTTGGTGTGTATGTACATAACACTTTGGCTTTTAATAGCAAATTCGATCTTTTGAAGAAAATGTTGACGCACTCTGGGTGGAGTTACTTTTGCCAAAAACAAACGCAATTATTGTCGGTGTTTGCTATCGCCCTCCTAATGACCGTGGCTTCCTTGACTCGGTAGAGCAGATTAGTTTTCCGGAGTCAGATCGGACTGTGAGTTCATGATCCTCGGGGATTTCAACATTAATACTTTGGCGCCAAAAACATCTGTTTGTTAAAAAAGTATCTTGATATGCTTTGCGCTTGTTTCATCTTAAAAATTTAATTAGTGAACCAACCAGGATCACTCTAACCAGTTCTAGTGCTATTGATCACATTATTTGCAACAACCGCAATAAAAATTTTGTCATCGGTTATTATCAATATGCCTGGTGATCATTTGTTCTGTTACTGTATCTCGGGAAAGTTTTCGAAAGGCCACATGAAACATCTAACACTGTCAAGAGACGATCTTTGAAAAATGGACACCGTTGATGCATTACTGTCTGCAATCTCATTCGCAGACTGTCTGGGTTGTCTTGTAGTGATGTTAATAAGAATCTTTGGTGTGTCTTCAAAACAGTTTTCTCATATTATGAACCTTAGCTCAGTTAGAATGCAAGATTAAAATCGTACTGAAATGGAGGTGATAATGAACATCTTAGATGGCATCAATTGGAGGGATAATATGTTATAACGGTTTAAAAAGACCAAAAGCTTGAATTGTATTCTGAGTATTGCAGCTTAAGAAATAAGATTCAAAGGGATGTGAAAAAGGGCCAAGAGTAATGTTTCTTTAGAGATAGAATCGAAGAACACAAATCAGCCTAAAAACTCTGGGATGCAATTGAAAACCCTGGGTTATAGTAATAAATGGCAAAGACCACTCTCGTGTTTAGGTCTAATATTGATGTTGACCTTGCTTTAATCCCAGTATGGTTGCTAACTATATCACCAGTTTTATACTACTTCGCAAGTACATTGGTCAACAAACACCACACCCTCTATGAAAATTTAGGCTGTGAACTCCAAGATTTTTTTTGGCCATTATGGAACTGGGTTGGCATCGAATGCCTTTAAACTATGCCCTGGCCAGTGATTTTATTCTTAAGAACTTCGATCCCAAATCCCAACAAAAGCACTGACCTCGACGGAGTACCTGCGAATTTCTTAGAGAATGGGGCAGTATTGTTGCAAAATCAGTTGACCCACATAATCAATGTGTTATTACAACAAGTACAGTCCCAATTGAATTAAATTCGCTTGTGTTAGACCTTTGTACAAAAAAAATTAGTCGTTCATATGTGGCACTTATAGGGCCAGTAGGCATCTTGTGTGTAACACTAATTACTTGAAAAAGCTGTGTATGCTCAGTTGGAGGCCTACTGAGGGCTAATAAATCTTTGTATGGGTACCAATCTGGGTTCAGGAGTTCATTTTCAACCGAGACCGGCCTGATCCACTTAATGACTATAGCAAGAGTCACAGTCCATTGGTAATTACACCGGTTTAGTCCTAATTGATCTACAAAAGGCATTTGAGACTGTTGAATGTCCATTCTCTGCAAGAAACTGAGAGCCATGGGGATCGCTGTCCATTGACTGGTTTACATCGTACCTGACTGCAGGAAACAATTGTCATGTTAACGAGGTCGATTCCGACCCCTTGGTGTCTGTGTGCGTGCCTCAAGGGAGCATACTGGCCCCCTTCTATTTCTTTCTCTGCTACGGTGAATGACATGGCCGCAGTGTCGAGTGCAAGCTCCTGCTTTACGCAGATGACAGTGCCCTTTGGTGTCTGATAAAGATCCAGAACACATTGCAACAGATTGGTAATGAGCTTGAGTCATGTAGGCAGTGGCTTGTAGACCACAACTCTCCTACATTTAGTGAGAAAAGACCGATGTATGTTATTTGGTAGCAAGAAAAGACTCAATAAGGTGAATTCTTTTTCATTTCCTGCGGTGGTCAAACAATACAGTCCTCCAAGGTTGCTAAATATTTGGGGTCACCTTGATGAAACACTGACGGGTGAGTTTCCAATTGCCCATATCATCAAAAAGGCTGGTGAAAGGTTAGATTTTGATGATTTCTAAATACTGTGTAGGCAATTTTTTGTTAAAAGTGGTAAGGCAGTGTTTCCCAGGATAATTTGAGGGTCTGAATCCAAAAATGGGGCTGTTTTAACAGGTGCGCAGTTGCTGTTTTCACCTTCAAAATCGAAAAAAAACCAAATGGCGCCGTTTAACAACACATTTGTGCAAAACGTGGGTGTTAAGGTAACCTTGAAGTTTAGAAGTGGTGGCAATACCCATTTTTTATGACAATGAGGATTCATATTAGCTACTACTACAAAACTTGTACTAGCTTGGGTTTGCTGCCATC